>PVKP010009465.1:0-68230 GCA_004027715.1 Plecturocebus donacophilus
AATTGCAATGAGAAGTCTTTAGAGTTGGAATCTTGAGACTGTATCTTGTTCAACATTATGTTTCATATTGAAATACTCATTTCATCATAATGCTGAATTATTTCAAGGATCTTCAGAATACTTTCCATTAAAAGGATATAATTATTTTTTAAAGAAAATTGGATAAGGAGTAAATCTGGTTTTTAGGAAGTTAACATTACATTTTCTCTGTGCCATTTTATATTTCACATTAATAATTTTTGTTACATTAGTAGTATTCTGCACAATGCCCTAAAAAATTGACTTCCTACATATTACCTTTGTAAGAAGTTTTGTAGAAGAAAAATTGATACATAATACAAATCTTAGCTCTTTTCACCTTATATTTTTACTGTTAATCTTGTTTAATTTCCATATTGTTTATAATAATTACACCCTTCTACTTATCCTGTAAGGCATTCACAATATTCCCTTGAGCTATGTTGTCCAAGTGGGAATTTTCTATTGTTATATATTATTTTAAATTGTCCATATGTTTTGTATTTAGCTGGCAATTCTAATTTATATATTGCTTGTCTTATTTCATTATATTGTTATATTTGTATTATCTTCATAATTATATTAGTTTGTTATAATTTAATTATATTTCTAAAAATGTATTATATTTACTTAATAATATTTTTATAATAAAAACTCTCACAAATATAGTAAACTCAAAAGAACTTTGCAGTCAACATCTATATACCCACCATCTAGATTCTATTATTAATATGCTCATCTATCAATTCATCTCATCTCATTTTGATTCCTTTTTTTTTTTTTTTTTTTGAGACAGAGTCTCACTCTGTCACCCAGGCTGGAGTGCAATGGTATGATCACTGCAACCTCTGCCTCCCAGGTTCAAGTGATTCTCCTGCCTCAGCCTCCCAAGTAGCTGGAATTACAGGCATGGACTACCACACTCGGCTAAAGATTTTTTGTATCATTTTTAGAGATCGGGTTTCACTATGTTGGCCAGGCTGGTCTCCAACTCCTGACCTTGTGATCCGCCCGCCTTGGCCTCCCAAAGTGCTGGCATTACAGGTGTTAGCCACTGCACCCCAGCCTTTTTGATGCATTTTAAGGTTAACTGCAGACATCAGCAAATTTTCCTCTAAATACAAAGGCATTAGTTTTACCAATTAGAGCTCAACATGTATTTTTCTTCTTTTCAAATAATATGAAATGCATAAATATTAAGTGTATATTATCTAGCTTTTGATAAATGATTTCACCTGCATAATCAAATCCTCTATTCATATCTAAAATATCACCACTATCCTAAAAAGCAAATTTGTCTTTCTTAGTAATCAATCCCAATTCCAACCTTCCAGAGGCAGCCAGTGTTCTGATATTTTTACTCATTCTAAAACTTCATATATATGAAATTATACAATATGTATCCTTTTGAGTAAGGCTTTTTAACCATGTCATAGTTTTTTGCATTTTAATCACACTCTATGAATTTCACTGCGATAATATATACATAGAAATTTCATTGAAATTCATCGTATTTTATTACCAAGACAATGCATATTTTTAAAAACACATTTACAATTGTTAGAAAACAATATATGCTACGTTATACTACTTACAAAAATAATTTGGGGAATAATAGTTTTATTGTATAAAAATATATGTAAAATTTTCAGAATTTTCATTTCAACTCATGTTTTGATGAAATTTAATTTTCCAGCTATTTTTATTATGCAGAATCTTAATTATCAATAACACATTATCAAATGAATCTGATTTTGTCTCCAAAGCAAAAAGCTTTTTTTTTTTCTTTTGAGACGAAGTCTTGCTGTGTCACCAGACTGAAGTGCAATCTTGGCTCACTGCAACTTCTGCCTCCCTGGTTCAAGCGATTCTCCTGCCTCAGCCTCTCGTGTAGATGAGATTATAGGCCTGTGCCACAATGCTCAGCTAATTTTTCTATTTTTAGTAGAGACAGGGTTTCACCATGTTGGCCAGGATGGTCTCGATCCTGACCTCGTGATCCTCCACCTCGGCCTCCCAAAGTGCTGGGATTACAGACATCAGCCACCGCACCCAACCACCAAAAGCGTTTAATAATAATGCCACTATTAAGGTTTATGAATATTTTGAGAGTTAATTGAAATGTCATGAAATAGATTTTTCATTAGCATACATGTGGTTATAGAAGAGATTTTAAAATTCCATTGATTGTATAGGTGACATTTTAGAGAGTTTCAACATATTAAATACCTAAACTAATAGTAGCATAATGAATATTTTTAAAAATATATTATTTGATAAAATTTTGAACACTGCAGGATATTCTAAGATAAAACTGTGGTACAAAGGAGTTATAGACAGGTAACACTAATCATGCATATTGTAGATATATAAAATAAGCATTTTTGGGGAAAAATATACATGAAGTTTATATAGAAGAATATCACATTCTAAAAAAGTTATTCTTGAGCTCAAAGCTATGCTAATATAGATGGACTGCACCCATTATGACCAATTTCTCGGTAGAGAAGTTCCTACTCCATTATACATGATTTATAAATATATAATGATTTAGATCAAAAGGTAGGCACAGCTATGTAAACTTGTAAAAATATTTCTCTGGCCTAAAAAAAGAAATAGTTCAGTGGACTGATCGAAGGTGGACTGTTCCATGATCAGTGGCTGATTTCACTCTGTTCTTCCATGGGGCCTACTCTGCCCTGAGAGTGAGCTCTTTACTAGTCTACCAAAAGAAAAGACAAAATGAGCCTCCAGGACAATCCAGAACCATCTCTCCTTCGTGTGAACCTCAATTTTTACAGAATTATTACATATTTCTCCTTCCTTTCTGCATCATTTCAGACCATAGAGGTATTTGAAACATTTTCTGGAATGTGAGAATCATTAAGATCTCATGCAGGTGGATCAGATGAGACGTGACATATTTGACATTGCAAAAAAGTAATTTGATAAGCTTCCATCTGAGAAAACCATAGGAAGTTGATTGGAGTTTTTGCTCTTATCTCTAAGAAAACAAGAGAACTATTGACCACCTTCCTTTGCTTCCTAATTTGTTTCCCAGGATAGAGTGTCATGCCCTCTCATGTATGAGCCAGATTTCCCTTTTCCTTTTCTGGAGTAAATCCAATCAGTGTCATTTTTCACCATGCATAATATCTAAAGGCAGAGTATGGTATCTGCATCTGTAGAATCATCTAAGGCAAAGTTTATATTTTCCTTTATGTTTATCTTGGTGTCCACCATCTGAACAATATTAGTTACCTATCTACTGAAGTTAAAACAAAGGCACTAAAAAGTTGCTTTAGTACTTTCTATTTCCTTTTACAGTATCTGTTTCCTTCACTCTTGGATACATAAAAAGATTGCTAAGCATGTACGTTCCTATGTATCCTTAAATAGCTAACTAAAATGTAACCAGTGGCCTTACAGGGGTGAATATCGGGAAGGTTGGCAGAGTTGGTAATTACATAAGTCAGGAAACAATTACGTTAGTCATTTCAGTCCTATTGGCGGTTCTATTATCATAATGGGTTACTACATGGCTTTAGTGATCTATGGAGGACATGATGGGTAACATGCTTTATTGGCTTTCTAAGTCTAATGTTTTTTCTCTAGCCATATCAGTTCATATAGGCATTTGAAAGTTAGGAAATGCCTATATGAAGTAATATGGCTAGAGAAAAAAATTATTATACCAAATAATAATTGAAGAATATGAAGACCAGATTCATGAGTATGTTCTTGCATGTGTTTCTGGAGTAAAGAAACCAAGTACTGTACCATATCAGCTTGAGTAGACCAATAATCTTATCCAGGTAAGTGATTAGTAACAGATATCCCCCACCACCTTCAGAAACAAGACTAAAAAATTATTAAATTACTAAAATATATATTAGTCACTTTCAAGGAGGTATGTTCTATATATCATTTAACAATTTCAAAGTCACAAATATATATGTATTACTCACTTTCAAGGAGTTTATTCTATAGCAGCAGTCCCCAACCTTATTGGAATCAGGGACAGGTTTTGTGGAAGAAAACTTTTCCACCGACAGGGTGGGGCAAGGTTTTGGGGTAAAACTGTTAAACCTCAGATCATCAGGCATTAGACAGGTTCTCATAAGGACTGTGCAACCTAGATCCCTCGAATGCACTGTTCCCAGTAGGGTTTGTGCTCCTATGAGAATCTAATGCTGCCGCTGAACTGACAGAAGGCAGCACTCAGGTGATAATGCTCATTCACAGGCCACTCACCTCTTGCTGTGCGGCCCAGTTCCTAACAGGCCAAAGGTCAATACTGGTCAGCGGGCCGGGGGTAAGGGACCCTTGCTCTACAGCAATGGTTCTTAACTGGGGTTTATTTTGCCTGTAAAGGATATGTGGCAATGCGTGAAAACATTGTTGATAGTCACAACTGGCAATGAAAAGAGAAGTTATTGGCACCTCTTAAGCAGAGGCCAAGGATGGTACTAAACATTCTACAATGCCCATAATAGTCTCCAAATGAAATAATTATTTCTTCCAAAAGTGCCCACATCAATAAATCCTATGCTATAGTTATGAATAGTATAAGAAAAAAATACACCTAATAGATTATGGCAGCAGCAATTTATCATCATTAGGATGGATAGCTATAACATTCTGTTTACTTTATCACAGTTTAGAAGTGGGCTGTTTTAGAATCTAGTATGCTATCAATTCACATGCCAAGTATTATAAGCAATGCCCTATGGAGTCTTTTTAAAGCATTATTATTACTATAGAAAAACCTTTCCTGTGCCTAATCGGAAGCAGTGATGGGTTTATGGTCTTGGGTGCATGTTCATCTTTAATTAGGATTATTATTTCCATTTAACAATAGAACTATCTGAATCTTGCCCACTTAGTTTTGCAAGAACCCACTGTAGAATGAGAGTGGTTGAGTCATGACTTTTCTTTCAGTGAATTGATTTCTCCTCTATTATGGTGCAGTAACAGGCCAGCTATAAGTGCTCAGAAACAATCCACAGATTCAGGAGTCTCACAAAACACAAAATAGATTAAATACAAAGAAAACCATACCTAGTCACACTTTGCTCAAACTTCTAGAAACTATAAATAATAGAAATCTCAAAAATAACCCAAGATAAAAAGTCATATTAAATATAGAATATCCAGACAAATAGTTAAGACCAGACTAATCAGAAACAATAAAAGCCAAAAAAGCATATTTAAAGTGCCAAAAGAAAAATTAAAAACAAAAACAATCAATGTAGAATACTCTAGCCAATGCACATATACGTAAAAATTAAAGTGAGAGAAGACATTTTGAGATAAATTAAACTTTATGCTAACTACAAAAGATGAATTTCAAATATAAGGACACAAGTGATTTGAAAATGAGAAGTTATAAAGATAAAATGCTCAAACACAAATTATAAAGAAGCTAGAATGGCTGTATTAATACTGGAAAATGTAGAGCTTGAGACAAGGAATACGTCAAAAGATAAAGAGGAACATATCGTACTTCTAAAATGATCAATACATCAAAAAGGCACAACAAGCCAAAATGTGTATGGAATTAATAACAGAGTTTCAAAATATACAAAGCAGCAATGATAGAAATAAGAGACAGATAAGTTTCAGACATTTTGGTAGAAATGTGAACACTATTAATCTATTTAGCCCAAATGACATTACAGAGTCCTCTACCTGACATTCAATTTATACATTTTTTTTCAAATTCACCTAGAACATTTTTCAAGATATATGCTCTACCATTGAACAATTTTCAATAGAAATATTTAGAACTAAAAATTTCTAAAATCAAAGATATGCTGAATTTTGTGGGAGCCTTTAAAATATTTTCATTTGTTTCTTCATATGCTTATATTAGAAAAAAATACCACTCTTTCTCAAATAAAGACATCACTGTAAAGATTGACTGATTATCCATCAGCACTTCACATTGTACTTGAGTTTATCCATTATTTTAATGATGTATTACTGATGAGTTCAGGGGTGTAGAGTTATATAATATTCCTTGTTGGATGAAGGCAAGTTGGTTTCGGTTTTCATCACAGAGTAATATAAGCAACAAAGGATTAGCAATATCCATGGCTACTTCGCAAATGCCAGAATGGTAGTAATACTATTTTGTTGTCCAATTGTAAGGGAAGTGTGGTGGCTACTTTCTTGTTTAAACTTTTGTAGTCCACAGTGGGATTTTTACTGGTCAGACAGAGCTCTGAAAGCTGAAAACAGGATTGCTTATAGTCATATAGGTTCTTCCTATAATACATTTTATCCATGAAGATCTTTATTTGTCTGCTAGGGCTGCTGTGTCAAAGTACAACAGGTAGGCACTTAAATAACAGAAATGTACGCTCTCACAGTTGTGAAGGCTAGAAGACAGACATTCAGGTGTTGACAGGGGTTCGTTCCTTCTGAAGCCTATGAAAAAGCATCTGTTTCAGCCTCTTGTTTAGCTTTCTGTGGTTGCCGGTAATCTTTGGCGTCCCTTAGCTTATGGAAGCACCACAAATTCATCTTCACATGATGTTATTTCTATGTTTGTATCTATCTATTAATATGCCCAAACTTCTTTCTTTTAAAAGTACATTGAATATATTAGATTAGGGCCCACTCTAATGATCTCAGTTCAACTTTACTACTTCTATAAATATCTCATTTCCAGACACAGTTACATTCTGAGTCACAGGAGTTTAGGACTTCAAAATATAAATTTGTGTGAGATTCAATTCAATCTATAAGGAGATTTACTACTTTCTTTTTTCTTTCTGGGATGAGACATTGTTAGAATCATGCAATTTTAGAAGAATTTATGAGGATTGATCATTTGATATCATGAATTTGTCAATTTTCATAGTAGTCAAAAGCAGATACTAGAATGGGAATAGCCAAGCAACATGTCTACGAAATTCAGCACTTAGAACGTTTATACAATTTTATAGCTTAACAGGGAAGGAGCGAGGATAAGCAAGATAATAAACAAAGAGAAATGTTAGCTCCAAAATATATCTTGTTCAGGAATGTTTAAAGCACCTCTGCAGGAAAAGAGAGGTGATATGTTCTTTGACCTTTTTCTTGTTCTTGTCTCTGCCTTGTTTATTCCGTTAATGCTTCAATGTCCAGAGATTGACTTTTGTGATATTTGCTAGATAGAACAGAGAATTCCATTCTGGGTTTCTGCATTGTATCATCCGTTTAGTTGTGCTTTTCTTCTACATCTCTGTGAGCTGTGCTGGTCCATTTGATTTTATCAGTCCCCTAACTGTCATCCATAAAGCACATGTATTCTTGCAGGAATTTTTTGAGCTCCAACAATCTGGCCTTCTTTCCTCTGCTACCGGTCTTACTAACTAGAGTTTTACTTTGGCAGCAAACCTACCTTTCCTTCAAAGGTCTATAGGTTTTTGGGGCACTGGTTGCTGAAAGATTTCTCTACTCTTTCAAATTGCCTTCTATTTGGGGGTTTTGGTGACTGAGAGACTAATATTGCTGTCTCACCGCTGTCAGAGACTCATGCAAACCCCCCTGAGACTTTGATGCAAATCTCATGCAAACCTCCCTAAGCACAACCTGTAGCTGTGTTTCTTTGGAGCGAGCGGTCATCACATCTGCACTGTCCGCTATAATGTTTGGAACAGACATCTCAGCAGCTCTTATGGAAGTCTCTGAGCTGGGGTACTTCATAGCTCTCACTTGGGAGCTAGCAGAAACTCAGGCACCAGCATTCATATGATCTGCCACTGCCCATAGAATGGATGATTTCCACTATGGTGTAATGTGTAGAGGTTAGACGGATAATATTTTCAAAGAGTTTCTTTGTCACTTTAAATTGCCTGAGGAATCAGGGTAAGAAATATAAATAAAATCTATTGGAGATGTTAAGAGAATTTAGAACATTTGGAAATGCATCGCCCTTCATGTTACATAACTGTATTCATCAATTAACTAAGGCACATGTTATAAATGAATCTACTAGTCAGATTTTCTGGATATCTTTTTATATTTTTCAAATCGAATCCTTTTTATTATGTGAAGTATGTTTCAATGTTATTTATTTACCTACTTAAAAAGACAAGTTCAACCATTTTATCTTTAGCCACTTAGTGGTAGCAGCAGTGCTTCTTTATTTTTGAAAAATTGTTAGATATTACAAAGCATTTGTATGTGAAGAAATAAAACAACTCATGGAAAACAACTACAGTTAGAGTAAGGCCGTGTAATGTAAAAGTTCTAAATTAAACATGACATTTTGCTATTGGCTTATGTGTTTTCCTCCTGTAATTACAAATTTATATTCTAATGACCTTAAAATAAAATCTGAAGTTATGTACTAGCAATGGCCTCTTGTGAATCCTTCTCCTCATAACCTAAACAGCTATTTTTTGTAAGTCTGAAGTTGTATTTTTAACTAATATTCTATCTAAAAAAAAATTACACTAGATTTTTATTAAATTATAACTGATGGTACATAATGAAAGCCATTCCCCATTCACCCTCACCTGTTTTCATATTCATGACTATCTTCTACCTACTCATATATTTATGTCTCAGTGTACTTTGTAACTCTCTTGGGCTTCATAAATCATTTGCAGTAGTTCTTTTGTGAATATTGTGTTATGTAACATTTCTTTCGAGCAGTCAGGCCTCTCCCCAGGTGAGGCTATCTTTTTTTTTTCTTCTGGGAAAAATTGAATATAATTTATTTGTTTGGTGACTGATTTTTATTTTAATACTATATATAGATCTAGATCTGACTCAAGGTTTTAGTTACTTTCTTGAATCACATCTAGAAATGGGAATAGTATAATAAAATAAATCTTTAGAACCAATTAAATATTTCTATTTATTTAGGAGATTTTTATATTCTTTATCTCACTAACATATAGATAATTTTCTCATTTTATGCATGATTTGATACCCCCAAAACCCCTTACAAGTAAATTATATATTGTTTTATGCACACTTTTAAAATTTGTTTGATTTTATTGTATTTTCTAAGTTTATCTGCCACTGACCCCTTGATCATTTGCATACAAATATCCTTGGCTTGGTTATTCAAACCATCCAGTAGATTACAAAAACATTTACAGAAAATAATATAACATACCAAATCAAAGCAACCTGCAATCATATCATTAGAATTAATTGAATTGTTTTTACTGTGCTTACTAACTTCTTGTGCACTTCCTGTTACTTCCTATTCCTTTTGTTACTATTGTTCATGTTTTTTTTTTCCAATCATGTTGAACATTCTTAATGTCAATTAAAAGTACGTACATTTGTTCTTGTTTTTTATGAGTTGGGAACTAGGATTCAGATGATGATAAAAATAGTGTCAAGTCTATTGGACATGAATCAGGAGATTAGGTTTATTGGGAATACGGCTTGAGGCTATTTTAGGTTTTGAAGGCATACAGAGCCTTGATTTGGTTCTGTATAGGAAGGAATTTTAGAAACTAGAAGCAAACACTGGGAACCTATCACCCAGGTACTTGGAGGTAAGCTCTACCTCATTCTCTGCTAAAGAAAGGGATAGGCTTCTAAGTCTTTTATTCAATATAAGGTGTTACTGTGGTCATTATTTAATAAATCACACTTGGTTACAGCAAATTCTGTGAGAAGCTAAACACATGCTTTTGGTGTTAATTATTTCAGTACACGGCCAAATGAGATAAAAGGGAGGCCTGCCATTAGAAAGAGCTAATGCATTTAGTTGAAGTTGAAATATCAGCGCACCTGTATACTGCTGCATTAAATTCAAAGCTGCATTTAATGGAATAGTAGTTCCCATTTTCATCTGTATAAAGAATGAACAATGTTCCTGTCTTTTATGGTAGATAAAATAAAAGTGTAATGAAAGATTGTACAATGGGTTATTATTTTTAAATATATTCATATGTGGCTTTTGAAGGTTTGAAGTCAGTGCCCAAGACCTTTGATTTTCTTAGAGATATATGAAACTCAAAGCAGTAGGAACAATTAGTTGTAGATTAAAGGGCTTTGGACTATAAGAAAAAAAGTGAAACTTGACAATTTCAACTTATCATGTGTTTGTGTGTGTGTTCAGTCTTCAAAAAGAGCCAATATTTTAAATATTTGAGTATTACACAAACCTACTCAGTGCTAATTTAAATTCATGATAAATTTCTCTTTTCTTATAACTTTGTTTAAAAAAATACCTGATCACTATTTATTATGGTAGCTAAAATGCATCATGTAATCTATTCACTAGAGATGCAAGAGGCATAATTTTCATTATGGATTGTTTACTTACTACCACCTATCATGAAAATCCATTAATTATGCATTTCATTATTCACTCAATGACAATTGACTATAGGTTTTGAATAATTCATTAATACTTGTTTCAACAGAAATATCTGTAAAAAAATAAATTGAACCTGTATTATGACCTTTAACTCTTAAAAGTATACTTACAATTAATATGTGGTGAGCAAGGGTTATTAGGCATTTAAAAATTATATAAAGAAGTAAAATGATCACACATTTAATTCTGATTTACTGAATGGAGATCTGCCACTTTCTGAACAAAATACATGGCTTCATTTTAAAATTTGTCTCCTCTTTCTGCTTTCTTTTTCCACCTTGGCCCCTGCATATTACATTTAAAAAGATTAGGTTCATGCCTTTCAGCCTGCTGTAGTCATCCCCATGCCTCTTTCTTAGACACAAACATGGACAGATACAGTATATGCTCTGAAAAAATGACATCTGTTTTATCAAATACAACTAGGAGACGGAAGCCCAGACGTTTAAGTGTATTATGTAAGAATGTGTGCCTCTTTAACACATGAGTAAGAGAGAAATATTAAATTATGCACGTCATTAGAAAACCTATCAAATTGATGTTGTTTATAAATTGTAGGAAACTAACATGTTGATTAGGGAAGAAAAAAATACAGGCCTAGATTTATCATTGCAAACATAATACCTTGTATCCATGTGTTAACATATGTCATGAAAATAATTAAATATATTAGTAAGTCAGATTATTTTGGATACAATTTTTTCTTCTTTACAGTACTAAATTAGGTATTCATAAGAAAAGATTACTGGTATTCATATAAATAAAATGCAAATGATGGATTCTTGTTCTGACTAAATTTTCCTCTCTGTATAAGTCCATTTTCACACTGCTATAAAAAACTACCGGAGACTGAGTAGTTAATTAAGAAAAGAGGTTCAATGGACTCACAGTTCTTCATGGCCGGGAGGCCTCAGGAAACTTACAGTCATTGAGGAAGATGAAAGGGAAGTAAGATACATCTCACGTGGATGTCTGGAAAGGGACAGTGAGCACAGAAGTGCCACACTTTTAAACCATCCAATATCATGAGAACACACTCACTATCATGAGAACAACATGGGGCAATCCATCCCGATGATCAAATCATCTCTCACTAGATCTCTCCCTTGACATGTGGGTATTACAATTTGACATGCAATTTGTGTGGGGATACAGAGCCAGACCATACCATTCCACTCTTGGTCCCTTCCAAATCTCATATCTGTCTCACATTGCAAAATTAATCATTCCTTCCCAACAGGCCTCCAAAGTCTTAATTCAGTCTAGCATTAAGTCAAAAGTCTAAGTCCAAAGTCTCATCTGAAACAAGGCAAGTCCCTTCAGCCTATTTAAAAAAAAAAGTCAGTACTTCCAAGATGTAATGGGGTACAGGCATTGGGTAAATGCTCCTGTCCAAATGGGAGCAAATGAACAAACCAAAGAGGCTACAGGCCCCATGAAAGGCTGAAATCCACCAGGGCAGTCATTAAATTTTAACACAGCAAAATAACCTCCTTTGACCCCATGTCTCACATAAAGGGCACATCGATGCGAGAGGTGGGCTCTGAAGGCCTTGGGGAACTCCACCCCTATGGCTCTACAGGGTACAGCCCCTAGGGCTGTTTTCACTGGTTGGCATTGAGTGCCTGTGGCTTTTCCAGGTACACAGAGCAAGCTGTACGTGAATCTACCATTCTGGAGTCTGGAGTACAGTGTTCCTCTTACAGCTCCACTAGGCAGTGTCCCATTCGGAACTCTGTGTGGGGTTCCAATTCCACATGTCTCTTCTGTACTGGTCTAGTAGACGTTGTCCATGAGGTCTCTGCCCCTGAAGTAGACATCTTCCTGGACATCCAGGAGTTTCCATTGCATTCTCTAAAATTTGTGTAGAGGTTCCCGAATATCAATTCCTGCTTTTTGTGCTCCTACAGGCCCTACACCTCATGCAAGCTGCCAAGGCTTGGGGTTTGCACCGTCTGAAGCTACTGCCCAACTTGTATCTTGGCCCCTTTTAGTCATAGCTGTAGCTATAGCTTCTGGGGTGCAAGATGCCATATTCCAAGACTGCACAAAGCAACAGGGCTCTGGGCTTGGCCTGTGAATTCATTTTTCTCTCCTAGGACTCTGGACTTATTAAGGAAGGGGCTGCTGTGAAGATCTGTGAAATGCCCTGGAGACATGCTCCCCACTGTTTTGGCAGTTAACATTCAGCTCCTCATTACTTAACGCAAATTTCTGCAGCCAGCTTGAATTTCTCCCTAGAAAATGGACTTTTCTTGTCTACCTCATGGTCAGACTTCAAAAATTTTTAACTTTCATGCTCTGCTTCCCTTTTAAATATAAGTTTCAATTTAAGAACATCTCTTTCTTCACGCATATAAACTTACAGTTTTAGGAACAGCCAGATTATATCTTGACTGCTTTGCTGCTTAGAAATTTCTTCTGCCAGATACTCTAAATCATCTTTCTCAAGTTTACAGTTCTGCAGATCTCTAGGGCAGGGGCAAAATGCTGCCACCCTTTTTGTTAAAGCAAGGAACAGTGACTTTGCTCCAGTTTCCATTAAGTTCCTCATCTCCATCTGAGATGACCTCAGCCTGGACTTCATTGTCTAAATCATTATCAGCATTCTGGCCAAAACATTCAAAAAGTCTCTAGGTAGTTCCAAATTTTCCCATACCTTCCTGTCTTTTTCTGAGTCCCCCACACTGTCCCAACTTTGCCTGTTACTCACTTCCAAAGTTGCTTCAACATTTTTAGGAATTTTTTTTTTTTTCTAAAAAAGACACATTTATTCAAGGCCATGATCAGATTATCGCATGTAGCAATCAACAGCATGGGTGCAAACAAACAAACAAAAATCTACATTAAACTCTTTGTTGGAATGTTTTACACTTTCCACAGAATAGAAACTAAAATAACCTGTTTTACAATTAGTGGCAAATACATCCCTCAAGATTTTTTTGCCCATAAACATGAATATTTGTCTGAAAATTGTCTTAACATGTCTTAACATGCGCAACATAACCTAAAAGCCAGAGTCAAAAGGTGAAAGTGACAGAGGACTCTGGGAGGAAACTCTCTGCTATGTCAATTTACTATATTAGTTCATTCTCATATTGCTATAAAGATACAGCCTGAGACGGGGTAATTTATAAAGGGAAGAGGTTTAATTGACTTACTCTGTGGGGACACAGAGCCAAAGTATATCACTTTCCATGTAAATGAATTTGCATGATTTATTTTCTAACATTTTCATATAAGCATACTACTGCCTTTTCTTTTTGATAATAACCATATTAAGGAAAATAAGGTATTTTAAAAGCTGTCAGAGAAAGGGAATTACTATTGAGGAAAGATATGTTTTTATTTCAAGCCATCTTAGGATTTTAGTATGTAAAAGCAAACATTCTAGAAGCAATTGTAAAGAAAAGAGAAGTAGTAAAAATAATGGGATGTATGAAGAATCTAAGTAGAATGAAGAAATATGCCTAGAATGTATTCAGAAGAATATAAACCTGCTAGAAAAAAAATGGCTTATGCAACAGTATCAGTAAGTTTTCATAAAACTGTGGTATGCAGACCAGCTACATCAGCTCTGAATACAAGAAATATAGAATCTTGGGCCTCATTTCCAAACTTACAGAAATAGAATCTCTGATGTGTCCAGGAATCTGTGTTTTAATAAGCTTTCAAGAAAATTCTTATATATACTAAAGTTTTAGATGTATTGTACAATATTGTAAACATATCAAAGTTATTCATCATTTTCTTTTCTTTTTTTAAAGACAAGGTTTCACCATGTTGGTCAGGCTGGTCTTGAACTCTTGACCTCAGGTGATCTGCCCGCCTTGGCCTCCAAAGTGCTTGGATTACAGGCATGAGCCACCGTGCCTGGCCGTTATTCATCATTTTCTAACCAACATCTAGAAATGTCCCTACTGAAAGAAAGAATATAAGGTATTATAAATTTCTTTGTACAGATTGTTCAATTCTGTGGTTAAATTTATAGCTAGGTATTTTATTTATTTAACTGTCATAAATGGAATTGTTTTCTTGATTTCTTATTCAATTCAGTAATTATTTTGTGTATAAAAATGCTACTGATTTTTGTAGATTATTTTTGTATTCTTCGATTTCACTGAATTTGTATAGTAATTAGCAGTTTTTTTAACAGAATTTTTGGGTTTTGTTACATATAGGATCATGTTAATTGCAAATAGAGATAATTATACATTTCCTTTCCAATTTGGATGTCTTTTTGTATTTATTTTTCTTGTCTGATTGGTCTTGCCAATACTTCTGCTACTATGTTGAATAGTGGGCATCTTTGCCTTGTACCAAATCTTAGTGGAAAAGGTTTCGTTTTTTTCCTCCATTGATTATAATTTTAGCTGTGTCTTTAGATTATAATTGGATTGTTTTTAACACAAAGAATGGAGAAATTCTTCCAGTGATGGATATCCCATTTAATATGATATAATTATTACAAATTGTATGCCTGTATCAAAATATCTCATGTACCTCACAAATGTATACACCTTCTATATACCTGCAAAAAATAGGAAATGAAAAAAAGGTGATGGGGTACAAATTCGTTCTTAAATAGGAAAAAAAGCTTTACTTTTTTATGTATAAAACGCAAGTATGCCTATTAATAGATATACATGTACATATATGTTATTAAAGTTTTATGTATGATGATATGAAGGTTTATCTATATTTCTTCACTTCAGGGAGAACCCTATTCATTCTGTACCTAGCTATGCATTCCTGAGCTTATATTCTGTCTCTCAGTGTTACACTAGAGAAGTAGAGTCTCCACCGATTTGACAAAAGTGGTTTCTCTATCATTCAATCCATGCTTTGTACTCAAAGAGGGAAAAAAAGTGTCTTACTTTTTTATGTTTAAAATACAGGTATACGTATTTATACATGTGTATGTGTGTGTGTGTATACACACACACACACACACATATATGTATAGTATTAAAATTTTATGTAGGAGTGGTTAGGGAAAGTAAATGACTACAGAGACTCCTCAGGGGAGTGATAATGAAAAAAGAAGATTGACAAACCTTGACTTGGAAGAAAGTTAACATCATGGTGGTAGCAGTTGCAACTTTAGAATTTCTATTCTGGGGTTGGGATTCCAAAAAACAATCTTGTTGGAAATGGAACAGAGTAGGGAAGTGGTTGCAGAGAAAAGTTAGAAGTTTTTGCTTGATGTTTATTGCATTTGCATAATTGTGGTAGCCGGAATTGTAAGATAGCTCCCAAGAGCCATGTATACATGTCTGGTGTAGATTCTCCGTATAATGCAATATCCTTGAGTGTAGGTTGGATCTGGTAATATGATGAATATTATTTTCATGATTAGATTATATGGCAAGGGTAAAGACGTTTTTCAGATGTAATTAAAGCCCCTAACCAGTTGACATTAAGTTAATCAAAAGAGGTATAATACTTGATATGCCTCCCATAACCAGGTGAAGTCTTTAAAAGAGGATGAAGCATCAGAGACATTACACTGGTGACATTGAAGATAGCAAACAACCATTTGTGAACTGCATATGGAGTGAGTTCACTTCATCAGCTGAGGACCTTGGTCTTATAACATCAAGGAAATAACTGCCAACATCCACATAAACTTGGAGGAGTACTGTGAGCCTCAGATGAGAACTGTACCTCCTGGATTACAGTAGGATTAGAGAAGGGAACACAGCTAAACTATGCCTATACTTCTGACTTATAGAAATTGTGAGATAATAAATGGATGTTTAAACTGGTAAATTTGAAACAATTTGTTACACGTATGTAACACATTGCTACATGCTGAGCACATTTCAATTTAAATTAGTAATATTTGACACATTGATCTGATCATTAAAGCCTACTGTGATACCACTGACAAGAAAGAAGTGCTGTAGAAAAATATATATGGTGAGAAGAGAAGGGATAAAAATAATCATTGTGTATACATATTGCCTAGGATGAACATTCTTTTGATGGGGATTTCATATGGATTTATTTAACTTTGAAAATTGATATAGTAAGTAAAATGTTAAAATATCTTTTCATATACATCAATTGATTTGTCTCTCAACCTAATGTAGTGATTATTAAATACATTTATGAGTAGAGACAGTAGCATCTGTACAACAAACTTGATTAACCCCAGATGGCATAGTGCTAAGGTAGTGGATAAAAGCCTAGAACCTAGGTCTTTTGAGAGATTAGACAAGCATTCTCCTACAGTTTCCTTCTAATCATCTTAGTAATGATTTAATATTCATTGAGAATCCGACCTTCATTTGATTTATGATACGGCTTACCATAAAATTATATTTTAGGGGAAATGAAGAAGAAAAACGTATTTTATTGTAAAGGTAGATAAATATGCATGACTGGAACAAGTATATACAACTATGATTGGTACTTTTATTACATAATAAATGTTAATACTATTAAGATGACCCAAGCCATGACATATTTTATGTTTCATCCTAGAGTCGAGCCTCTAGATATCCCTTCTAAAAGCCTGAAAGTATGGAAGGAATTCTGCTTGGCAAAGATTGAGCATATATTGAGGAATGTTTCAACTTAAAACTGACATATCGTGCAGTAGTAGTTCCTTCTAGGGTAAAGTGCTGGTATTAAGTATATAATTTTGACATTTATTACAATAGCTCAAATTGCACTCAAGCTTAATATGTAACATGGGAAAAATGATTTTAAAAATATGCTCTGCACATAAGTTTCAGCATATGGTTATAATCTGTAAAAATGATTAAATTTAAGAAGCAGAACTTTTGGAGTCCTTGAAATACATGTAGCCTTCATTAATAACATAAACTAATTTCAGGATTACATACTATGTGAAAATTTTTATCTCAGTATTATTTATAATAGTAAAAACACTGCATCAAAAATAAAACTATTAAATTATAAGAATATACTGTAATGTCATCAAAGAAGGACACTTCATGGACAATCATTATATTATTAATTTTTATTTTAAGGTAACAAAAGATTGATTTTAAAAAATTTACTTTTTAAAAATCCAGTACAAATGGTAGATATAATTTGTAAATATCTCTGCTTTCTGTTATTACTAATTCCTTGAACAAATTATTACATACATATTCTCTTACCTGTACATACTTCATATTGTAACAGGAAAACAAGAGAGATAGCAAGGGGTGGGCAGATTGGAAAGAGATAGCATTAGGAGAGATACCTAATGTAGATGATGGGGTGATGGGTGCAGCAAGCCACCATGGCATGTGTATACCTATGTAACAAACCTGCCCATTCTGCACATGTACCCCAGAACTTAAAGCATAATAAATAAATTTTAAAAATTGGAATTTACAATTATCAGAAGGTTGCCGTGATCTAAGACTCTTTTTTGTTTGTTTGTTTATCCAAGTTGAACATTGGTAGCCATACGATGTCTAGTCACACAGTGTGGAAAAGTGTTGACATGATTAGAATATCATCACAAACCTTAGGAGAGCTCAGCTGCTCAGCTACCTCTATTTGGTAACATTAAAGATTCTTTCCTCTGGGATATTGGAGGGCACCAATTACTGTAGAATTATAAAGTCCATGAGAAGTTCTCAGATTTTAGAACAGATTTTTAAATTCATAACAATTTGATTCCTTTTTTATTATATGTTGAATATGCTGAGATTAAATAAATGAAAAGGAGCTATTAAACCATATGCTTAATAGCTCAACAAATGTTAGGTATGAAAATATTTTGTACTGGACTTAAGCCAATAAACCGTCTTATAAAATTATTAAATAATGACAATTATAGGTAACTTTTACCTTTGCTGAATTTTTAGAAACTGCCAAATGTTTGCATTTATTAATTTATGTAATCACCAATATAATCCTATATGATAGCTGCTATTTTAATATGTATATTCACATACTTACAAAAAAACAGAAAGGCATTTGAACCCAGACAATGTAGCTTCAAAACTGAGGTTCTTACATATATAGTAATACTTAGTAATACTATATCATCCATATGAAGCTTTACCAAACTTCACTGAAGTTAATGCCTAAAATTCCAATAGGAGTTCTACTAACAAGCCGATGCTTTAGTGGAAAGAACTAAAGTAAAAAATGAATGAAGCAACGGAAGCTAGCACAGTTTGTTTAAAAAACATCTAAGATGTGGAAATAAAATGAGTTACTGTCACATAAAGCAAAAAGATCCTTGGAGAATTTTCATATGATTTCCATATTAAGGTATTGATGGTCATTTGGACTGGTGTGGCTTGCAACTAGGTCTTTATTTTCTAGTTCTGCAAATGCTCACACAGTGGTTCCCTATACATCTTGTCACTTTAAGCAGATCCATTTCTCAACATTCATTTTACAAATACTTATTGAACCTTCTATGTAATAACAACAGTGTCATCACAGAGTCAGTGAGTCTATACGTATTTGTAACATACATTAAAACAATATTTTTTTATTTACAAATGTAGGAAGAGCCACACATGCCACAATGAAATATCAAACTTGCATTCTAAGTGATGCAACAATTGCAGAAATTATTTAGCTGGCAAATGTAGTGATAAATATTTAGAATTTGTATTTTTATTATGTACATTATCTCAATTGCATTTGAATTGCTCTAGGTATATCTTGAGATATGCCTAAATTGTAATAAATATGATTTGTCTCAAATATAAAGTCACTCTACAAAGTTACCTCTGCTTTCAGATGTCTTCAGAAATTCAAAAATTCAAAAATACGAGGACCTTGTCATGAGTTTAAGAAAATATTGGCTGGTTAAGAATTTAACATGGCATTCCAAAAGGGTGCTCAGTCATTCTTGCCATAACCGTCCTTTTTTTCTCACTCACTCTTCACTACCAGCCCTATCAATTCTCTCCTGGTCCCACTTCTCACCAGTTACTTATATACACATTCACTCCCCATACACACTCTTTCATGCTCTGAAATAAAAAAGTCATTTGGTTATTGGGCATTTTGTCTCCGGTATTAAAATGTCAATGTGTAAACTTGTTCACTATAACTGGAATTCCAGGCTATCTGATTTATTTTAAATGCTTCTGGTTATCATCTAAATTCTATATCAACTTTCCATTTCTGCTTTTGCTACTTACAGTTAATGACCTAGACTTGTGCTCAGAATTTATTTCTGCTTTTATCGGTTAGCAGAGAAAATTCCAGTAAAACATGGTAAGAGCTAAATTCTAAATGATTGGTGGAGTATGATTTCATAAGCCTCTTACGATTTATGTGGGCAATATGAACATTTTCTTCTTGAATGCTGTCCAGCTGATTATTTTTATTGAGCAAGAGCATTTTCTTCTATAGTTGATTTTGTTACTCAATTGTTACTCAATTGCTTATTTTATTGAGCAAGAACATTTTCTTCTATAGTTGATTTTTGTTACTCAATTGTCCTCTAGTGCAGTATCAGGGCATAAAAGCTTAAATATTCTTGCTAGACAATTCCTGCTTACATTTGTGGTAGTTTTACAATTTAATACTTTATGTTTTTGCTTATTAGAAATATGAGTTGTAGTTTAAATACATGTTATTATTATCAGTTACTAAACTTGTTAGACAACATCCTTGTTTCTTTACATTTATTCCTTCCTATTTTTGTTACAGTTCCCTCCATCCCATAAAGTGTTAAAAGTGAGTTTTGCCATATTTATCATTATTATAGAAAAAGAAAAAACCATAGTAACTATAAAAACATAAAAGCCAGTTCATGTTGGCTAGTACTGTGGGTTCTTGCTATAAATACCAAAATCAATTCAGCTGAATGAAAAAGCTTGAATTTAAGCAAGTTGCCTCTATGTGCTGTCTTCCATTTAAAACATCTAAGTGCATCTTAAAAAGAATATGATAAAGGACTAAGGAAAAAATTAAGTGTTTTAAGATACCTTTTGTAAAAATTAATTTTCCTTTTTTTTACTAAATATTTTATCTCAGATATATCAAACAGCAGACCAAAGTGATTATTTGGATTTATTTTGGTAACAATTCATTGTAATTATTTTGAAGTAAAGAACTGGATTTCATTTTTTTTCTGCCTAGGAAATAAGACACTGCCATTAAAAAAATATAGACTAAGAATTTATATTAATTCACCATGTCAATTATCATAAGCTCATACTGTCAAATGCTGCTTTCTTTCTACGGAATGATTTTCTCAGAAGCTTTGGGATTACTGAATTAAATGCTGTTTTATACAAGAAAACAGATTTATAAAACAGTGACTTATTCTTTTTATATAAAAATGTGATAAAGTGTATCTGAAAAATAAAACACTTAATGGAAATCTAAGTTCAGGAGACATTTTTATGTTAGACAGAATTCTGGCATTGTGGTACTCTCTCCTCAGTGTATTTGTATTTGTGAATATATGTGTTATATGAATGAATAAGTTTTGGAAAGGGACGATATTTTCTATCTAAATTTTTTCTCATAACTCAGTTATTTAAGTAATTGTGGTTTTTTGCCATTATTTGTGATAGCAATTATTTTTGCACCAATCTAATATATTGCTCTTTGTTAGATCTGGGATTTGGTTTGATCCTATTTACAATTTAATATGTTAACTTGTAGCTGTTACATATGCTGGCAGAAGACACGAGACTCCTGAGTTGGAGACAGGGATTTTATTGCTATGGTCATCATGAGCATATTTCTGTCAGTTCTCTTTGTTCCCAGGTCTCACAAGGACCATGTGAAGCAACCTGGGTGGATATAGCATCTGCAGTGGGTTTGCTTCTTAGCTGAGGAAAAACACTAACCTAAAGAATCTACTCCTTTCATATCAAGCAGTAAGCAAAAATACTCCTCGTCTGGTAATATGTCATCCCTGAAGGTTGCTGCACACACAACCTACAAAATGGCAGAGGTGAAAAGTTGTCAGAGCCTTGTATTCTTAGCATACTCAGCAGGAAGTATAAGAAAAACAAGAAGCCTAAAGAGGAGTTTTAGTACTCATACACTGTCTCTCCTCACAAAAAATGAAAGATACAATTGATGTCTAACTTGTTTACATAGCCGTAGCAAACTTTGGAAGAAGTTTTAGAGTACTGTTAATATATAAATACCTATTTATAAATGAAGATGTTCTATTTTAGAAAAGATGGACTACTTGAACAAAAACAGTCAAAATTTCTATTTTATTCATATTCTGGAAATATAAACTTCTGTTAGTTTTAGCTATGTCACTGTTAAAATGATATGGATTCATGCAATTCAAAGTTTTTCAAATAACTGAAAATACTATCAACATAAAAATAGAGCTAATGAATAATTATTTCTCTCTTAATTTATTAAAAATAAAACTGTTCACTGGATGAATTTAAGGAGAAAATATGTATCACTTATTACCTTCTAATGTACCATATAATCTATTTGTTTGCTCCCTTTATTATGTACAGTTTGCCTTCCTCCATTAAAAAGCAAGTTCTGTGAAGGCAAGATTTTTTTGTTTGTTTTTAACAGTTGCTCCTATTCTGCCTAACTTCAAAATTAAAAGTTGGTCAGGTGCAGTGGCTCACTCCTATAATCCAAGCACTTTGGGAGGCTGAGAAGGTTGGATCACCTGAGGTCAGGAATTCCAGACCAGCCTGGCTAACATCGCGAAATTCCATCTCTACTAAAAAAAAAGAAAAAAAAATAATAAAAATATTAGCAGGGCATGGTTGCGAGAGCCTGTAATCCCAGTTACTTGGGAGGCTGAGGTGGGAGAATCACTTGATCCTGGGAGGCGGAGATTGCAGTGAGCCTGGATCATGCCATTGCACTCCAGCCTGGGCAAGAAGAGTAAAACTCTGTCTCAAATTAATTAATTAATTAATTAATAAAACAAAAAATAAAAATATATTTCAGTTTTTACAATTATAACTAGTAAGGTAAAATAAAGGAAATGGAAACATCAAAAAATATGAAATATTCTGATTTGAAGGTGAAAAAGTGAAGGGAAGATAAACATAGCTCATATATAAAATTTTAATTCAGTAAATTTTATAGTAGTATATGAACTGTATCCACTTATTTTATGAAACAATAAATAACTTTGAGTTTTTAATTAATTGGACTAATAGATGACATAGATTCAGTGTATGAATATTTTAACAGGTGACATTTACACTGATTAACAAGATAATTAAAGAATATTGGATGAGTTCACGTCCTTTGCAGGGACATGGATGAAGCTGAAAACCATCATTCTCATCAAACTGACACAAGAACAGAAAACCAAACACCACATGTTCTCATTCATAAGTGGATATTGAACCATGAGAACAGATGGACACAGGGAGAGGAACATCACATGCTGGTTCCTGTCGGGGGTTTGGGGACTACGGGAGTGATAGCAGGGAGTGGGGGGATAGGGGAGGGATAGAATTAGGAGAAATACCTAATGTAGATGATGGGGTGATGGACAAAGCAAACCACCATGGTGCATGTATACCTATGTAATAAACCTGCATGTTCTACACATGTACCCCAGAATTTAAAGTAAAATAATAATTTAAAAAACAAAAAAAAAAAAAAAAAAGAATATTAGTCACAGTCCATGAAATGATTAACAATACAGTACTTCACCTTTTTATGTGAAAGGGAAGAGGGTGGCAAAGCTTATTTATTCAAAAGATCAAAAGAAAAAGAAGTCTATTATTCTCAGATATATTTTTAAAAATTCCTTTTGTAAGTACTTTCTTCTTTTTCTATGACTATGTATGTTTTCAACAGAAGGAAAGAGAAATTGATGTCCTAAAAATTCAATTGGTGGCTACAGAGGTGTCCAAAACTTCCAAATGACCAGTTGAAATTATGTTGTAGCCACAAGAAATGAACACATAAAAATGAAAGTGATTGCCTATTTGTTGAAACCATTTTTCAGTAAGTTTTCTTTTTAAAGTACATCATGAAGCTTAGAGTGATAAACTAGTTTTCACTGTTCTGCTTCAAATGGGTCCAAAGAAAATGAAAATAAAACCCTCAACCTGTCAGTATCTAAAGCTATATCTTTATATCATCATTTTCTTGTAGCCCAGTGACAGCACTATTCTAAATCTTATCTCTTTACTTTCTATTCTACATTTTTATTTTGCTTATCTCAGACATTTTAGATTAGTGGAAAAGTACAAGATACTTGAAGAAGCCATGAATTCTGGTTTACTCATTCACTTCATGTGGCAACCAGGGCAAATTGCCAAACATTTCTGAGGATGAATTTCTTTCATTTAGAAAAAGCATGAGTACAAAATTTAGTTTTTTTAACATTAAAGAAATGCATTAAAAGTTGCACTTATATATCACATAGTCAATAAAAGTTCTTGTATGTTTTACTCTAATCTTCAATCACAACAAATGACAAAAATCTTCTATTACTATTGGTTTTGTGAGAACCAGAGAAAAGCATCCCCTCTGCCCTCTCAAGATTTACTGAAAACAAACTGATGATAGATAAACAATGAAAAAGGCATACAGATTATTTAATGTGCAAAAGAATGGGGTAATTGCATAAGGATGATTACCCAACAACTCAGTGAGGTACAGATGCCTATATACCCTTGTTCATAAGGGAGGAGGGAAATGGGGAATGTAAATAATTATTTTGAAAAGTAGTAAATTACTATTCTTAAGAAGAAATGGAAACAGAGACAGAAATTAACTTTTAAAAGATTCCCTTTGGAATTTGAATGAATCCAAGGGGCAGATAATATCTTGTGAAACTATCTTCCCAGGTGTAACTGCATTCTTTAGTCTTCTTTTCCTAGAGATATAGATAGATTGATACACACACACACACACACACATACACACACACACACACATGCGCGCGCGATTGAGAAAGAGAGAGAGAGATAGGTAAGATTTTAGAGAGGGTATGGAAGGCACTTGTATTCTCTTTGGCAGGAATTAGTCTTAAGGTAGACGACATAATATTAGAGTAGAGTCTTGCTCAGCTTCAGATGACCTTCAAGGATATTTAATTTTAAAACCATTAGCATACCAGGATGCCACATTTTAGGGAAAAATTTCTAAGATCCTTCTCTTTGTTTTTTCTACTGGAATCATAAACTCAGTGTAACTTAGTTTTTTCTGATTTATTCTGCTCTAGGGTGTTTGTGTTTAATAGGTTTGAAGAAATATATTAAAACAAACAAATGAAAAATGTCCATTCATGGAATGGAGATATTAGCAGGTGCGTTGGAGATGGGGCAAGAGTACTTCAATTATTCACACATGCAGAAAATTACCTTGCTCTGCCTATAAGTAAGATAATGATATCTATCGTGTTTCCTTTTTTGTTTTTATTTGCTGTAGTTTATTCACTGAGATCCATAAGTCATTTTTAAGGGGTTTACATTTAATAATGAGATAAGCATATTTGACAGAATCAAACACTTGTTAAATAAATGTTAACTAAGTATCTACTTTATGCATTAAATATTTTGATAAACTAGAGGTACAATGATGAAAAAAGACAATTAGACACATTTTCCTTCAGAAACATCTCTAACAGAAAAAAAAAAAAAAGGAAAGAATATCAGACTTAGGTAACAATAGTTAGACCTGTATTTTAGAGTTACATCTGGGCAACATTGTAAACTTCAGAACCTTGATTTACTAAATGACAAGGTAGAAACAGATGATTTTTAGCTGACTTCAATCACAAGAAGGTATGTACAGTCTATTTATGTCAAATACCAACAAAAGCAGTTAGAAGAACTGAGCTGAAATTTCTTAGCCAATTGCTGAAGACAGTATTTATTTGGGTTAATACAAGAGTGGAAAGTTTTACTCGCTGTGTACCAAAGAGGTATTCATACCTATACTCAGCATTTTTCCTAAAAATATCTCTAGGAGCATGCCAGAAAGATGAAGGCCAATGACAGAGATGAGCAAAATCTTCCCTTGTGATTCAAGCCTCAGGGAGAACAGCAGCAATTGCTGTGGAGATAGCATGAAGCCTCACACAGGCCCCTTTTCCTCTACCTCCCTTATGACAAAAGGCCTTATGCCACAGTGGGAAGGGTGTCCAAACTCATCACCCACAGACACAGTTAGAGACCTACCGCAGTCAGGAAAAATTCATAGATAATTAAGAACCACCTACTGATGGGAGGGGAGAGGTGAGAAGATGAATGAGCAAGTCATACCCACAAGACAAAACATGCTGGACAATAACAGAACGGCATGCCCAAAGGTTAGCATAACTGAAGAAAAATGAAACAAGCAAACAAACAAACATAAACTGGAGTTAACTGCTGGAGGAGGGGAGAAGAGCAAGCAGAGAGACAATTTTGGAGTTGTAGGTATAAACAGAATACTAAACTGAGCGTGGAGAAAACATTGAGGAAAACCCAATAGAAAATCTGCTCTAATCTAACCACCAGGTAACAGTGGAGGAATTTAAAGCCTGTTATTCACTAAGAGAACTGCAACAACAAAAAATCTCCAACTTAGATTAGGTTTCCTTGAATCAAAATCCCACACTAGAAAAGAAAATGAATGGAATATTTTCAGGAATAAGTAATATATACTATAATTTCTACTGTCAAACAAAAGAAATCTGACAGTCAGCCAATAATAATTATACTGTGGTGAATCAAGAATAAACTCTATCAAGAAATACAGCAATCAACAGAATGAGATTCAGAAATGAGACAGGTGTTGGCATTATTAAACACAGGATTCAATGTTGATATAATTTTTTTGTTAAATATAAAAAAGATGGAGAAGATGAACAACATGCCTGAAGAAATGAGTACTATCAGCTGAGACTTGAGGATAATAAGAAGGACATGAATATGATATAAATGTAAACACAGTACAAAGGATGAAAAATGCCTCTGAGTTGACTTGGGAGACTGAAGGATAGATCAATAGAAAATACTCAACTGAAACAAAATAAGATAAAAAATGTGAGAAAAAAGACAGAACTATGGAACATGCATTTTAAATGATGTAACTAAATTTGAAACTTAAGAGAAAAAGAATAAGTATGAAGATCTAATGTTTGATGATTACAAAAATTAATAAAAGCCATCAAAGTAATGATCCAATAACCTAAAATAACATTAAAATGGATAACAGAAACAAACACACTTATGATATTCAAAGACCAAAAAGTTAATGAGAAGTTGAAAATCTTGAAGAATCAAGAAGAACAAATTTATTATATGCAGATCAAAAATGAGAAATACTGATTTATCATCAGAAACTCTATGATCCACAAGGCAAGACTGATATTCTTGAAGATATTCAACAGAAAAAAAAATAGATTAATGAAGAATCCTGTACTTATTGACTATGTTTTCGAAAATGAAGGGTAATGATTTTCTCAGAAATACAAAGCTGTGAGAAGAAAGTAGAATTACCTTAGAAGATAATTTAAGGCAACTACTTCAGGCAAAAGGAATATGATACAAAAGAGAAACTTGGATCAATACAAAGAAATTAAGAATTCTAAAAACGTCATCAATGAAGGTAAATATTAAGTTAAATATTTTATTTTTTTTAAGTTTATTTATGTATTTATGAATTTTAGAGACAGGGTCTTGCTATGTTTGTTGCACAGCCTAGAGGGCAGTGGCTATTTACAGGTCGGATGATGGCAGGCTACAGTGTTGAACTGCTAGTCTCAAGCTCTTCTCCCACCTCAGCCTCCCAAGCAACTGAAACTACAGGTGGGTGCCACCATGCCTGACTTTATTCTCAGTTAAAATAAAATGATTAGAGCAGAAATAATAGCAAATAATTTTATGTTTATAGCTTTGTAAAAGTAAAATCATGACAAAAATTTTCACAAAAGATCGTGGGGCAATTGAAAATGCACAATTTTCAGATCCTTAAACTACATACAAGGTGACATAATATTGTATATAAGATTGACATTAGTTAAAATATACATTATGTATTCAGTATTTTAAGAAGTACAAAAAGTAACCAGAAATAAATATAAAATGGACTGAGAAAAAAAAATAAAGCTGTTACTCCAAAATAGCTGAAAAAGAGGGAAAAAACAAACAAACAACAACAACAACAAAAAAACAAATGGGCCAAACAGAGAAATAACTACATAGATAACAGGTTGTAATACAACTGTATCTATAGTTATCTTATATATAAACAGCCGAAGCAGACCAAGTAAAGAACAGAGGGTATAAAAATATATCAAAAAGCAAAATGAAACAATTATATATTTATAAAAATGAACTTTCAATATGACAAAATAGATAAAAGTAAAAGGATGCAGAAGAATGAAATAGGCAATCATGAATCAAGAGAAACTTGGAGTGGTTATATTAATATTAGACAAAGGATATTTAGAAATAATAATGCAGAGATATATTGCATATAGATAAAGGATACAATTCACAAAAAAAATAACAAATTTCAATGTGTATACATCTAACAAATGAGTTTTAAAATATATAAGCATAAATGATAAAATCAAAATAACAAATACACAAAAACACAATTACAATCGTATTCTGCAATATCCCACTGGTTAAATAGGAAGTCATAGAAAAATTAGAGAATATTTGGGTTGAGTGAAAATAAGAACACAATGTGTAAGGAACAGCTAAAGAGGTGCTCACATGGCAATTTATACCAATGCATGAAAAGAAGACAAGAAGAAAGTCTTCAATCAGTTATCTAAGTTTATGGACTAGGATAGTAAAAAATGAAGCATAAATTAAACAAAAGGCAGAGAATAAAAAAATAAAAATTAGAGCAGCAAGCAATAAAATGAAAAATGGAAAAAAAAACATTTAAAAATGGAACCAAAAGTTAGTTATTTGAGAAGATCAATAAATGTGATAAAGTTCTAGCCAGACTGGCCAAGGTTTGTTGAGGGGAGAGGCATTGGGAAGAGAGAATGTACAATATACAAGTATCAGAAACCAAATTTGGTACAGATATGTTAAAAGATACTAAAAGATTGTTACTCTACAGTTTTATAACAATACACTATACACTTGACCACCTAGATAAAATGATGGGTTTGATGAATGAAAAAAACTTCCGGAACACATCCAGAGGAAACAGAAAACATAAATACTTCATACATGTCACAGAAATTAAATAAAATTTGTAGTTAAATCATTTAAAGAAGGAAAATTTGAACTTACACTGTGTTTACCTGCAAACAGTGCCAAACATTTAATGAAAAAGTTATACTGATCTTACATAAACTCTTCCATAATATAGAAGTGACAAAACTTCCAAACTCATTTTATAAAACAAGCAATTAATCTGATTTGACAACAAAATAAAGACAATTCAAGAAACTATAATTATAGACCAAGAGGCCCAAGAACATCAGTTCTCAACCATACAGTGTATACTAGATTTTGAAATCATGTGTCCAAAATACAATGCAAATGGAAATTATTCATCTAAAATATAATGCAAATGAAAATTATCCTAGGAATATCATTATCTTAGGAAAGGTTCAGCATTCAAATTCAATCAACGCTATTCACAACATCAACAAATTAAAGATGAAGACTCATCATCTCAACAGAAGCAACGAAACACTTTATAAAATTCAATACTTATTTATAATATCTACATTCAAAATACTAGGACAATAGGGGAAATTCCTTTACCAGATAAGGGTGTATACAAAAATCTTGTATTTAATCATGCTGAAAGTCTAAATATTTACCCTTTACTACCAGCAACAAGGAAGGATAGCTTTCTCACCGCTCGTATTCTACATTGTGCCAAAAGTATAGCTAGTACAAGATGAGGAAAAAAAAGAAGAAAACTGTATCTATTTGCAGACCTCGTGATTGCTACATAGAAAATTCTAAATAACCAAGGATATCAGAACTAATAAATGACTTAGAAGGTAAAAACACACAAGGTCAATATCTGAAAGTTTATCACATTTCTAAATGTCATCTGTGACCAATTGGAAAAATAATTTACCAAAACGAAACATTTATAGTTGCACCAAAATTAATAATTGGAGGAGGGTGAGGATCTAAAACCTACCTATTAGGTACTATACTTATTACCTAGGTGGCAAAATAATCTGTACACCAAACCCCATGACACAAAATTTACCTTTATAAACATGCACATATATCCCTGAATTTAAAAGAAAATTTTTTAAAAAGTCTTCATATGTCCATTAAAAAAAAATCACAGGAAAAGAAATGAAGCAGTTGCATTTTTCTAGCTTCCAATATAGCTGTACTGTGTATACCTTGTGTTAATCTGTTTTGTGTTTCTGTAAAGGAATTCCTGAGACTGAGTACTTTATAAAGAAAAGAGGTTTATATGGCTTGCGGTCCTGCAGATTTTTCAAGCATGGCACTTATACCTGCTTGGTTTCTGATGAGGTCTCAGGAAGCTTTTACTCATGAGAGAAGGCAAAGAAACAGCAGGAATATCACATATTGAGAGACTGCCAGGGTGTGTCATTTATTTTTGTATTTATTTATAAATTTTATTGTTTATTTATTTATACTGAGACAGGGTCTCACTCTGTCACCCAGACTGGAGTGCAGTGGCTTGATCTCAGCTCTCTGCAACTTGTGCCTGCTGGGCTCAAGGGATCTACCCATCCCAGCCTCCCTAGTAGCTGGTACCACAGGTGTGTGCCACCATACACAGCCACTTTTTGTATTTTTAGTTAGAGATGGAGTTTTGCTGTGTTGCCCCACTTGTCTTCAACTCCTCAGGGCCAGCAATCTGCCTGCCTTGGCCTCCCAATGGGTTGGGATTACAGGCATGAGCCACCACACCTGGCTATAAATAATAATAATAATAAAATACATGCATACTGTGTATACTAAAAATTTAAAACACTGATGAAAAAATGTCCAAGATCTAAATAAATGAAGGGTGATCTCAACTTCAGGGTTTGAGAAACTCAAAATATTAACTTTCATCAAAACGTTTACAGATTCGATGCAATTTCAACCAAAATTCTAGCAGTGATTTTATAGCAATTGATAAGCTGATACTAAAATTTATGTTGATAGACAAAGGAAACATAATATCAAGGTTATTGGAAAAGAGCAAAGTTATATGACTCAGATGACTCAATTCAAAGATTTGTTCTGAAACTATAGTGATGAAAGTACACCATTAAAAAACAGAATTAAGAGTACAGCATTAAACTTATAGGTGTATGATTTTTCAACATACTGAAATTGATTTTCACAAATGTTCAAATGTAATTCAACAGAGGAAAGATAGTCTTTTCAATAAATTGTACTAAATCAGTTTAATATACATATAGGAAAAAACCTCATTTTGTATATGTCATCATTTACAAAAATTAAGTGAACATATATTACTGCCGTAAATGCAAAATATTATAAATCTTTTAGAAACAAAAAAAAAAAAAAAGAGAAGAAAACTGAGTTGTTTCCATGGGCTAGACAAAAATTCCTGAGGTATAGCCAAAAGCACATTTCATGAAATCAGAAAATGACAAATTAGAATTCATCAGAATTAAGCTCTTCTCTTAATTAAATGTACTATTAATACAAGTGAGAAAATGAGAAAAATGATTACAAATTAAAAATCTCATCCAGAACTTTTATCCCAAACATAAAAGAAACATGACTCAAAGGTAACAGCAACCTCATTAAAAGACAGCAGAATTATTTGAACAGACACTATAGCATACAAGACTTATGGATTCAAATTAAAATCACTAGAACTTACCACTACAGACCTCATTAAAACAGTAATATATTTAAAAAAACAGGATAAAAGTACTGACAATACAAAGTACTGCTTATTATGCAGAGGAATTGTTTATTATAAAGGTACAGCAACATTTTAAAACAGTTTGGAATTTTCTTATAAAGATAAACATACACATACAATTTAGCAATTTCATTTTTAGAAATTTATGCAAGTGATGTGAAAACATAAAGAAACTTTATGTAAATATTTGTAATGGCTTTATTTAAAATTTACAAAACATAAACAACTCAAATGTCTTTTAGTTGATAAATGGATAAACAAATAATTGCATTCATATAATGGAATGAAAATGAATAAACTACTAATGCATGCAATAACATCAATTACTGTCAAATGCCTTATGTTAAATGAAAGCAGCCATATTTGAAAGGCTTTATAGTATGATTTCATTTCTGTAAATTCTAGAAAAGGCAACAAAATAAGGGCACAAAACAGATCTGTAGTTACTAGGTGCTAGGGGTGTCTACAAAGATGCACAGCGATTTACTGGGAGTGACAATGAAGTTTGATATTTTGATTTTGGTGGTCATGCTCACACATGTATAAATTTTGTAGTTAGTGTAATAAAATGTAAATAATCAGCTGAATTTTTTATTTTGGTTTTGGTTTGTATTTTTCATCCCTCTCTCTCTTCTTCTTTTTTTTTTTTTTTTTTCAGTTTCATAAGCACGTTAGAGCAATCACCTAGAGGTAATAACGAGTTGAAGGCTGAAAAAATCTCAATCTAGATAGGATAGGTACTAAATATCATGGCTTGCTTTTTTTCTTTTGATAAATTCCTTTGGAAATAAAGAGATTGTAAATAGTTTAGATTTTGGAGGCCATTTAGTGTATTTACAATTACCTAACTATGCTATAGCAGAACAAAGACTAGTAACTACCTCCCAGCTGTTGCTTTGCTAAGCAAAGAAATAGACAATACAGAATTAATCCGTTTGGCTATGTTACAATGAAACTTTATAGAGACTAGAATTTTCACATGTTACAAAATAGTTATTCTTTAAAATTCTTTTCTAAAATGTAAATATCATTTTAGCTCACAGTGTGTACAAAGTCAGGTTCTCGAGCTGTAGTTTAACCACCCCTGGTTTAAAATATCCCAGCAGCAAAATTTGAGGCTAATGAAAATAGTAGCATACTTCAGGGGATTTTTCCAGCAAGAGAAAGAACATATGAAAAATACACATATAAAATTCCTTTAGAAACAGGACTACTATTGCATGCGAACAATAATTATTTTTTTTTAAATTGTAATAATAATATGAGTATTCCAGAATATTCCATTTCAGCACAATATACTTTCTGGAATATAAATTAAAAATATAAATTTGTGAATTAAAATTTAGTAGGAGAATTGAAGGACGTGAGATAAGCATAAGTGGCCTGGGGAAGTTAGTTGAAGAAATAACTAAAACAAAAAACATATTCTCAAATCTTTGTTTTGCTTTGTTTCACTTTTTAAACTTTGTAATGTAAGATGGCATTATAATTGGATTTTAATGTTTATAATATAGGGTTTAAAATGTTGAGTGTCTATTAAGCTTTAATTAAAAAAGATAATATTTATTCATTTAAAATATTTATTTTCCTAATGGAGTAAATTGTTAATAATAGATTGAATTTGATGTCTATAGTCCTATTTACATGTAAGAGGTTTTGCTGTGTAAGATAGGCTATTCAACTGTGCAGCCATAGAAAAGAATGAGATCATGTCCTTTTCAACAACATGGACGGAGCTGGAGGTCATTATCATAAGGAACTAATTCAAGAACAGAAAACTAAATGCTGCATGTTCTCTCTTACAAGCAAGAGCTAAATATTGAGTACACATGAACACAAGGCAATAACGACTCTGGACCCTGTTTTACGGTGGAAGGTGGGAGGAGGATGAAGATTAAAAGACTATCTATTGGTTACTATGCTTATTACCCAGATCACAAAGTAATCTGTATGCCAAAAGCCAATGACACACCATTTACCCATGTAACAAACCCATACATGTACCCCTGAACTTAAAATAAAAGTTAAAAAAAAAAAAAGATTGGCAATTTAAATTAAATCCTACTGTATTCTGTTAACTCAGTAGGTTAAATACAATCAAACTTGGTGAGTCACATTTTGAAGTTAATTAAAATTTTAGCTCTTCTTTTTAAAATATTTCTGTAATAAAGTAATTGAGATGGTTATATTCACTATTATGTGGAAATATTCCTCTATAACGTTGATTAGACACAGTTGAATTTTTTTTTTAATTAACAAGCCAAGTATTTCTCTTTGTGAGACAAATATGCAGTTACTCTGAATCTAAAAATCAAGTACATTTTAAAACCTTAACATTGTGTAGCTGAATAGTTTTCAAATTTATGTGATGATAGTCATTTTTTAAAAATAACAATCTATTCATATAATGCAGAGCATCTTTGTTCTTATGAACTCAATTCTATAAAACAATTATGCACATGCTTTAGAGATCTATGAAAATTCTATTATGTAATTATTTTTCTAACCTCCTAGATATTCTTTTTTTCAGGCATTAAAACCAAGAGTTAAACCAGTAGATTTCATATTTTGTTTGTCCTTTTTTCAGTTAGTTATTCTTTATATGCCACTCATATTTGTTCAAGACATGTAAAACTGGCAAATAATAGCTTAGTCTTAGAAGAAAATAATACAAATTGTTATTTTAAAAGTATATGTGCAGTCCTCTTATCACAGGCCTACCCCATAAGATAAGTAATATAATTCCCCCTTTTTAACACTTACCACAATACCAAATCTTTGAAGGAATGTCCTTGACTTTTCCAAATACACTTATGTCTCCAAATCCTAGTGCGATGCATAACACATAATGGGTGCCCAATAAATGTTTTTTAGACGAAGTTTCACTCTTGTTGCACAGGCTGGAGTGCATTGGTGCGATCTTGGCTCGCTGAAACCTCTGCCTCTCAGGTTCAAGGGATGCTCCTGCCCCTCAGCCTTCCAAGTAGCTGGGATTGCAGGCATGTGCCATCACGCCCGGCTATTTTTTTTTTTTAGTAGAGACGGGGTTCACCATGTTGGCCAAGCTTGTCTTTAGCTCCTGACCTCAAGTGATCCACCTGCCTCTGTCTCCCAAAGTGCTGAGATTACAGGCGTGAGCCACCATGCCTGGCCAAATTTTGGTAAATGAGAATTGCCATATTGCATGGTAGAAACAGGATTAGAATTAGAAAAAGAAATATTATCAATGCTTTAGGTACCAACCAGTTAATAACATGACCGGGAACAAATTAACTGCCTTACTTCTGACTGAATTTGGTCTTATATATGTGGTTGACATAAATTAACTTCAAGTACAATACTGAAGATACCTAAATGGCTATCAAAATCAACCAGTGTACAAAATTTATTCTTTAGCTACATAGAGGTTCTGTCACTTAAATGGCAAATTTAAGATTGATTAATAACTATATTTTGCCCTTGGTTAAAGTCAATTTTTCTACAGTATTTTTTTCAGTAAAACATAAAGATTTTAAAAGTTATTACCATTATTATTTTGTATAAAAATAATTATTGTATGGAATATACACAGATTACATACATGTACTTTCCTATATAGTTATTTTAAATATTGTTTAATTAACATACACTTACATGTTTATTATATGTAGGGTACTTTATGAACAGTGAGATTCTTAAAAGTAGTTTCCCTGTTTTCAATGATTCAAAAGGCTCACTAAAGAGATAAATTATTTTTTAGTTTGTTCTGTTCTTGTAGCAATTATTAAAAAGCATAACTCAAATTGGGACAAACCATGGGCCTCAAATTATAATGAGCAATAGTGCTAAACGATCCAGTAGATAAAAATCTCCACTCAATGTCTTTCTGCTTCCCTTTCTGTTATCCAATAGTGCAAATTTCATCCTATTACTAGATTCATTTGTGACTAGTAAGGGATCATTAATTTTAATACAAGTTATATTTTCTTCATTCACTTAAAATGGAAGAAAGAATACTTTTCTCCCAGCATCCAAATCAGGAATCCTGAGATTCACTTGCATTAGATCACACAGATGATGTACCTACCCCTGAAATAACATGCATAGGAAAATGAGACTGGCTAATTGTCTTTGCTATTGTGAATAGTGCTGCAATAAACAGACATGCACATGTGTCTTTATAATAGGACCATTTATATTCCTTTGGGTATAAAACAAAACCACAATGAGATAACATTTCAAAACACTCAGAATAGCTATTATTAAAAAGTCCTTAAATTTAATGATGCTAATTTTTTGAAAATAGTCTGAGTAGCTGGGACTACAGGCACCCACCACCATATCCAGCTAATTTTGGAATAAGTGCTACGTTGTGCTGAGAAGAATGTATATTCTGTTGACTTGAGGTGGAGAGTTCTGTAGATGTCTATCAGATCCACTTGATCCAGAGCTGCATTCAAGTCCTGAATATCCTTGTTAATTTTCTGTCTCATTGATGAGGCTAATGTTGACAGTGGGGTGTTAAAGTTTCCCACTATTATTGTGTAGGAGTCTGAGTCTCTTCGTAGGAATCTAAAAACTTGCTTTATGACTCTGGGTGCTCCTATATAGTGTAAATATATATATTTAGGTTAGTTAGCTATTCAAAACGTCCAGAGGAAGGAACAGACGCAATCTTTGCTATTCTGCAGCCTCTGCTGATGATACCCAGGCAAACAGTGTCTGGAATGGGCCTCTAGCAAACTCCAGCAAACCTGTTTGCTAGTTCTTGGTGATATAAATTGAGTCCATTTTAGTTTATTATTTTTTTCTTTATATAGCTGATTGTTTCTATAAACTCGCCTCTTCTTATCCCATTTGCTACAACCCCAGTTTCAGCATGTTTGGTAAGTTGTGTTTTCCCATTTTCATTTGTCTCAAGTTTTAAAAAAAAATTATCTTTGATTTTTTAATAAAAGAGATTTCTTTTTTAATCAACTGGATTTTTAAAAATATGTTAATTTATAAATATTTGTGAGCTTTTTACTTTTCCAATGGTTGTAGATTTCTAATTTTATATAATTGTAATCAGAAAAGAGGCTTCATATGATTTCAATTTTCTTAAATTTAATAAGATTTGCTTTGTGGCCCAGCATATAATATATCCTAGAAAATGTTCTGTGTGTACTTGAGAAAATATATGTATTCTATTGCTGTTAGATGGAATGTTCTGCATATATCCGTGAGTTTCATTTGGTCCATAGTGTTGCATAAGTCAACTGTTTCCTCATTAATTTTACTCTGGACAACGTATCTGTTTTAAAAATGGGGATACTGAAGTCCCTCAGTATTATTTTATTTCCATTTCATTCTTCAGATTTGTTAATATTTGCTGTATGTTGGTGCTTCAAAGTTGAGTATTTATATGTTTATAATTGTTATAACCTCATGATGAATTGACCCATTTACTAGTATATAATCACCTTCTTTGTCTTTTATTACATTTTTAGGAATTTGAAGTCTATTTAAACTTACATGAATATAGCTACCATTATTCTCTTTTGGTTGACCTTTACATGGAATATTGTTTTCTACTCCTTCACTTTCAGTCATGTTGTGTCTTTGAAAGTGAAGTGAGTCTCTCATAGACAACATAAATTAGGTTTTACTATTTGCCTATTCAGTCACTTTATTTCTTTTAATTGAATAACTCAACCTATTTGCATTTAGAGTAATGATTGATAGGTAAGGACTTACTATTTCTGATTTTATTACTTTTTTTACTTGCTATCTTCTTGATCCTTTATTGTTTTCTTTCTCCCTTGATGTCTTCCATCATAGTTTGATAATTTTCTATAGTTATATTATTTAATCTTTTTCTCTTATTAGTGTATCTACTAATGATAAACTCAATGTATAGGTATCTACTAATGTTAAACCTAGTGTAGGGGTTTTTGTTTCGTAGTTACCATTAGGCATAGTTAAAACATCTTATAACAGTTAATTTTAAGCTTATTATGGGTTAATTTATATTATATTTAAAAACCTCTTCCAACTTTACTCATCCACTTCATATTTTATGTTTTTAATACCACAATTTAAATATTTTATGATAGTGTATCAATTAGTGAATTATTGTGTCTACAATTATTTTTAAATACTTTTCTTTTTAAATCTATATACTAGAGGTATAAGTGAGGTCAAAGCTATAATAGTCTTCCAGCAAAGAAAAGCCCAGGCAGAATCTGATGGCTTCACTGCTGAATGCTACCAAATATTTAAAGAAGAACTAATATCAATATTACTCAAACTGTTACAAAAAATAAAGTTGTGGGAATACTTCCAAAGTCATTCAATAAGATCAGTATTACCCTGATACTTAAAGCAAAGACACATCAACAATAGAAAACTACAGATCAATATCTGTCATGGATTTTGATGCAAAAATCCTCACTAAAATACTAACAGATCTCAATAATACATTAAACATACATTCATGATGATCAAGTGGAATTTATTAACAATACATTATTTTATTAACAGTACATTTATCACAACCAAGCAGCATGTATTCTAGAAATGCAAGGATGGTTCAAAATATGCTAACCAATTAATTATATATTATATCAACAGTGAAAAGGAATAAAACCATAGGCTCATTTTAATAGATGTTTAAAAAGCATTTCAAAAAATTCAACATCCCTTCATAATAAAAACTCAGAAAAAAACTGTGTATAGAAAGAACATAGATCAACGTAATAAGAGCCATATATTCAGACACATAGCTAGTATTATATTGAATAAGGAAAAACTGAAAGCCTTTTATCTTAGCTCTGGAACATGACAGGAATGCCCACTTTTACCTCTGGTATTTGACATAGTACTGGAGTGTACTATGTAGAGCAATCAGACAAGATAAAGAAACAAAGAGCATCTAAACTGACAAGGAAGACTTGAAATTATCCTGGTTTGCAGATAATATGATCTTATATTTGGAAAAAAATGTGAAAACACCACCAAAAACTATAAAAACTGAAAAATTCAGTAAAGTTTCCAGATACACAATCAACATTTAAAAATAAGTAATGTTTCCATATTCCAACAGTGAAAAATTTGAAAAAGAAATCAAGAAAATAAATCCATTATGATTGGCACAAATAAAATAAAATACCTAGGAACTAAAGAAGTGAAAGATCTCTACAATAAAAACAAATAAAACACTGATGCAATAAATTAAAGAGAACAGAAAAATAAAAAAGATTGGAAGAATAAATATTGTTATAATGTCCCTACTATCCAAAGTGATCTACAGATTCAGTGCAAGCTCAGTTTAAATACCAATGAGGCTTTTCACTGAAATTTTTTAAAAAAGCCTAAAATGGATATGGGACTTAAAAAAGAAAACACAGAATAGCCAGATCTATCCTGAGCAAAAAGAAAAAAACCAGAGGACTCACATGACCTGACTTTAAATTATACTACAGAACTATAACAACCAAAACATCATGGTTCTGGCATAAAAGCAGCACATAGACTAGTGAAACACAATAGAGAACCCAGATATAAATCCATACATCTACAATGAACTCATTTTTGGTTAAGAAGCCAAGGACGTACATTGGGTAATGGATAATCTCTTCATTAAATGGTACTGGATAAACTGGATATCCGTAAGCAGAAGAATAAAACTAGACCATTATCTCTCACTATATGCCAAAGTCAAATCAAAAGGGGTTACAAATGTAAATTTAAGACGTCAAACGATTACGCTATTGAAAGAAAACCTTGAGAAAACTCTCCAGGACATTAGACTATGCAAAGTTTTCTTGAGCAATACCCCACAAGCACAAGCAACCAAAGCAAAAACGGAGAAACAGGATCACATCAAGTGAAAAAAAAACTTCTAAATAACAAAGGAAAACATCAATAAAGTGAAGACACAACTCACAGAGTGGAATAAAATATCTGAAAATTGTTCGTCTCACAAGGCATTAATAACCTGAATGTATAAGGGGCTCAAATACTCTATTGGAAACATTTAATAATCTTATTAAAATGAGCAAAAGATCTGAAAAGTCAATTATTAGAAGAAAACGTACAAATAGAAAACAGGTATATAAAAAAGTTCTCAATCACATATTATCATAGAAATGCAAATCAAAATTACCATAATATCTTACCATAGATAAAATGACTTTTATACAAGAGACAGGCAATAACAAAAGTTGGGAGGATGTAGAGGAAAGGGTTGGGAGACAGGCAATAACAAAAGTTGGGAGGATGTAGACTGTTAATGGGAATGCAAATAAGTACAACCATCATGGAGAACATTTTGGAGGCTCCCCCAAAAAACCTTAAAAATCTCAGTTTGCATAAAATATTTAAAAAATAAACTAAAACTAGAGATAACACATAATTTATCAATCTCATTTTTAGGTTTGCACTCAAAAGAAAGGAAACCAGTATATTGAAGAGACATATTTTCTAGGTTATTGCTGCACTGTTCGCAATAGCCAAGATTTGGAAGGAATCTAAATGTCCATAAGCAGATGAAAGGTTAAAGAAAATGTGGTAGGTATACACAATGGAGTGCTATTCATCCACAAAATAGAATGAGATCCTGTTATTAACAACAACGTGGATGGAATTTGGGGTGATTATGTTAAGTAAAATAAGCCAGACACAGAAGCACAAGTTTTGCATATTCTAATTTATTTGTGTGTACTAAAAATTAAAACAATGGAACTCATGAAGTTAGAGGATAGAATGATGATTAACAGAGGCTGGGAATGGCTTTGAGGGTGGGGGAAAATGAGGATGCTTTATGGGTACAAAAAGTATTTAGAAAGAATGAGTAAGACCTAGTATTTGCTTGCATACAGGGTGAGTATACTAAAAAAATAATTTAATTGTACATTTTAAAATTACTAAAACATTTATAATTGGATTGTTTGTAACACAATGACTAAATGCCTGAAGGGATGAATATTTCATTCTCCACTATGTGCTTATCTCACATTGTATGTCTATATCAAAACATCTTATATTCAACTGCTATGTACCCACAAAAATTAAAAATAAAAAAGTACATACTGTTGTGAAATGAATTTGATCATCACATAGGAAATATGGTATTTACTTATATTACTCATATCCAAAGTCCTGCTTCTCCCATCTCATTCCCCACTGTCCTTTAGCACTTACTCTTTATTTCAGAAAGGCAGTAGTCCAATTTTGCCTTAATATATGATGTTTATCCTCAATTCAAAACAACCATTTCTGTTCTCACCCATTCAGAAATATTTTCATCTTTTTACCCTTTATATCCACTGATACACATAACCATCAGCTTCCAATAAAAGGATTCTGGCTACTGATTTTTTTTCCCCAAACTCCATTGGCTGATATTAGTCTTTTATTTGCAGACCTCTGTAATACTCCTTTGAGTTATGACATACCTACATAAAATAATGAATATGTCTCTCTAAGTTGATTTTAAACAGAGTAAGTTCTGCATCTAATTTAGAAAATGAATATTCTTCAGTGGTTAGAAAATAGTAGATTATACACGTGAAGGGACTCAATAAACGTGAATGGATATGGGATTCAAACTTTAGGAGGATATACAAAGTATCATTTTTTCTTTGTCATTATGAATATAGAGATGACTTAAGTTTTGTACAATTCCAAATGCCCCATTACTGTTGGTACTAGTACTTTCTAATTCCCATGCATATGACATTTGATATTTTGGCTTCAAAATCATTGTAACATTTCACTACACATGGCATCATTAGATTACTTTTATTTTAAATAAAAAGAATATTTTATTTTTGAATTTTAAAAGATGATTTTTCCCTTAACTGACTAAACCACATCCTGTTCAAATAATTTTATTTTCAGCTCCCTCTTCTGGAAATTGAATTAATTGAAGCACTGTTCTATTTAATGTATGATAGGCTTGAAGAAATGACTACAACTTTATTGCAGCTGGGGAAAAAAATCTATAAATGAATCAGTGACAGCTTCCTCAGCCAAATATAGCTGTATGTCTTAAAATTTTAGTGGAGATTAAAATTTTGTCACTTTAGTGCATCACTCAATTTAGCATGTAGAATAATGTTCTCTGGTGAATGATGCAGTATAATGATATAATAACTGGAAATATGTAATGACAAATGCCTAAGACAGAACCTACCCTTGTTTGAATTACTTTTCTTCCTTATTAAAATGCAAAAGCACTTATAAGCACAGGCTTCTGAATATTGTTCTGTGCCAACTAGCTAATAAAATAGCCTCATCTGTAATCAGTGGATGATGATGCTTATGATAAAAAACTAAAGATATGCTTAATAATAGGTGATTAATAACACAAGTAAGTCATTAATTTTACTATTTTAGACTAATGGTAAACTGATGCTTCAGTTACATCAATGAATCTAGAAAATAAGCTTCAGTTATGAAGTTAAATCTATTCTATCTTAAGTCACTGGCATACTCCAAATTTATTTCAATTTTAAATTTTTTAAATGTGATTTTTATACACTATATATTACTTATATCTTTTCCTAAATTGAAAGTTCTAACTGCATGCAAACACTGAAAATTTATATATATTTTAAACTTATGTATCAGTTTATTAAATTTCTCCTGTGATATCAAACATTGTATATTTATTTGTTTTTCACCTGATGTATGATCTGAGCTCTTCCTTGTGTACACACAACCTTAGTTACTGAATGACAGACACAAAAGTCATTGTCTGAGTATGGTCTTATTAGGAAGTAAATATTCATTTAATATTGATTCTGTTTTTTTACAAAAGCACAAAATAAGTGTTTTTGCCAGCCAACAGAAATAAAGTTTTGGAAGAAGTCCGTATGTGCAGAAGCAACATTCTTTTTCACCATTTACCTTTACAAAGCTCTTTATCCCTTCAAGCTCAAACAATTTTTCCATAGGAAATTATATTGTAATTCTCTGCTGCACTGCTCATCAATTTCTCTCTCACTCTGCCACATTCCTCATTTCACTGTTCATAGATTTTCAATCTTTATACTTGCACTAATACTCTAATACTTGAATCAATATGATGTTCAATATCAAAACTGAAGGTGAGTGTTTCTGGAACATCAAACGAGACATTTAAATGGCTACTGGGTCCCCAATTATCTTTGAGTAACCAAAATTCTGATTTATAACTTTTGCTATAGAAAATAAAGTGTCATTTCCTACTGAAACGTGATCTCTACCACTTGACGTTAAGTTTTATTACTCTAACGTACTTTACCTGTAACAAGTGCAAAGGACCCCAGAGAGACTATAATTAAAGTGCAGTTATGACTCAGATTATTTCTTTCAGTTTGTGAAGTCATGCTATATGATAGTCATTTATGTTAACTACTTATTAATATAATGCAAGACATATGCAATCTAAATGCCTGAGTAATACAGGACCGCTTATTGTTACTCATTCAATGGTAAATGACTTTTTGATATTGAACATCATATCGATTCAAGTATTAGATTATTAGTGCAAGTTTAAAGATTGAAAGTAAAAATACTGAGTCATATAGTAGCTCTAAGTTTATTCATTTAAGAAATTGGCACCCTGTTTCCCAAGTAGCTGTACCATCTTCAAATACCACTGGCAGTATACGAGGGTGGCAATTTCTGCACATCCTTGACAAAGGTTGTTCTCTACTTTGCTGATGCTAGCCATTCTAGTGTGTATAAAGTAACAACTCATTGTGGTTTAGAGTTTCATTTCCCTGATTAGCAAAGATGTCAAGTATCTTTTCATGTGCTTATTAGCCATTTTTTACATCTTCCTTGGAAAAAAAAATTGTATTCAGAACTTTTGCTTATCTTTAACATGGTTATTTACCTAATACTGAATTTAAAGAGTTCTTTATCTATTCTGGTTACAAATTCCTTAAAATGTATATGACTTTAAAATATTTTCTCCCATTCTATATCCTGCCTTTTCATTTTCTTGATGTTCTTTGAGGCACAAAAATTTTTGATTTTGTTAAAGTTTAATTTATCAGCCTCCTCTTTCTGCTTGTTATAAAGAATAACATCTATATTTTCTTATAATTTTTTTATAGTTTTTACTCTTATTTAGATCTTTGATCCATTTTGAGTCCATTTTTATATAGAGTATAGATGGGAATCCCACTTCATTCTTTTGCAAGTGGCTATCCAGTGGCCCCATGACTATTTGTTTAACAGCCTATTTTTTCCCCATTAATTGTCTTGCCATATGTTTTAAATATCAGATATATGAGCTTTTTTAGACTCGCTATTTTATTAGATTGATCTGTATGTTTACACTTATGCTATACCACACTCTCAATTACCACTGCTTTGTACTAAATAATAAAATTGGTAAGTATGAATTATCCTGTTTCAGAGTTGTTTTGGCTAATTTGCATCCTTTGCAATTATAGTAAGCTGAGTTTTAGAATCAGCTTATCAATTTTTACAAAGAAGTTACTATATTTAAATAGGAATTATGTTGAATCTATTGATTATCTTGGGGAATAGTTCCATGTTAACCATATTAAGGCTTTTATCCATGAACATGGGATATTTTCCAATTTATTTAGGTCATCTTTAATTTATTTAAAGTGTTTTATAGTTTCAGAATATAAGTTTTGCATTTTGTTTGCTAAATTTATTTCTAATACTTTATTCTTTTATATTCTACTTCAAAAGGCATGTATTCCTAATTTATTTCTAGATTACTCACTGCAAGGGTATAAAATACAACTGAATTTTATGTTTTAATCTTGTAAATTATTGATGAACTCATGAATCCTAATAGTTCTTAGTGTATTAATCAGGTTTCTCTACATACAAGATCATGCCATCTACAAATAGTGATAGTTTTACTTCTTCACGTCCAATCTAGATGCCTTTCATTTTATTTTTTTTTCTATCAGCTCAATGTTGAACATAAATGGCAAGAACAAAATTCTTGTTTTGCTCCTGATTATAGGGAAAGTGCATTTTGTCTCTTATCACTCTGTATGATAACATCTAACAACTTTTCATGTATGACTTCTATCAGTTTGAGAAAATTTCCTTGTACTCTTTGTTAGTGAAGAGGTTTTTCTCTCTTTAATCATGGAAAAGTGCTCCATTTTTTCAAATATTATTTCTGCATTTAGTCAGACAATCATGTAAGTTTTGTTTTTATTCTATTAATATCTGAAAAATTAATTTTGCAGATATTAAAAAACCTCCTTGAGATAAATCCTACTTGGTCATGGTATATAATTGTTTTTATTTGTTTCCATATTTTGTTTGCTAGGATTTTACTGAGAATTTTTGCTTTCATATTCATAATCAACTTTGGTCTCTAACTTTCTTGTGTTGTATGTGTTTGGTTTTAGTATCTGGGTAATGCTGGATTTATAGAGTGAGTTATAAAGTTTTTTTTTCTTTCCATTTTTTAAAGGATATGTAAAAAATGTTTCATTATTTTTTAAATATTTGTTAGAACTCAGAGATAAACCCATGTTGATCTGGGTCTTTCCTTGTAGATAGTTTGCTGATTACTAGGTAAACCTCTTCACTAGTTACAGCACTTTTCTTATTGCTTATTTCTTCTTGAGTCTGCTTTTGGTAGTTTGTGTCTTCTTGTAAAATTTCTCATTTCCTAACCATGAGCATGGAATATTTTTCCTTCTGTTTGTGTTCTCTCTTATTTTCTTGAGCAGTGGTTAGCAGTTCTCCTTGAGGAGGTCCTTCACATGCTTTGTTAGTAGTATTCCTAGATATTTTATTTTCTTTGTGGCAATTATGAATGGGAGTAGCTCATTATTTGTTTCTCTGTTTTTCTGTTATTGGTGTATAGGAATGCTTGTAATTTTTGCACATTGGAATTAAAATATTTATTATTTCTTAGTATAGATATTTACTGCTATACATTTTCCCTTTGGCTCTACTGTAACCATTTTCCATAATTTTTGTATATTTTTTCTTAATATTAAATCAATGCAAAGCATTTTGGATTTCTCATCGTCTTATTATTTAACTTAATAATTATTCAGGAGTATGTTGTTTTGTGAGTTTCTTCCATTTTTATGTTATTAATTTCCATTTTTCTTTTATTGCAATCAGAGAACACATTTGTATTACTGCTATTTGTAAATTATTTAATGAAACTGTTTTATAAAGTACCATATGACCTATCCTGGAAATGCCTCATATAATTGAAAGAATGTATATTCTAAGTGTTCTCTAAATGTCTATTAGTTATCATTAGTTTATAGTGTTGTATAGGTCTTGTAATTTTTTGCTCATCCTTTATCTAGTGTTTTATCTGTTATTGGAAGTGAAGTGTTTTGTTCTCCAAGTATTATTTTTTTACTTGCCTATTTTCTCCTTTATTTTCATCTGTTTGGCTCCATGCATTTCAGTACTCTGCTATTTGGTGTATATATGCTTATGGTTACAGTTTTCTGATAAATTGATCCTTTCTATCATTATAAAATAGCCATATTTGTATCCACTATCATTTTTTTTGTTGTTAAAACCTGTTCCGTGTGATCTTAGTGAAGCCATTCAAGCCTCTTATGTTTACTGGTAACTTGCTGTGCTTTGCTTTCCTTCTTTTTATTTCAGACTAGCTGTGTCCTTGAATCTAAAGCACGTCACTTATAGACAACATGTAGTTTGGTTATAGATATGATCAAGTCTGACAATCTATGCCTTTTGAATGGAATTTTAAATCCAATTAATTCAAATGTAATAATAACATTAATACAGCTGGATTTACCTTTGCATTTTATTATTTATTTGCTCTATGTCTCGTGTCTTTTTTGCTCCTCTGTTGATCCTTTACTGTTTTGTGTTGAGTGAATATTTTCTAGTGTAAAATTTTAATTTCATTAATGATTTCCTCCCTATAGTTTTCTATTTATTTTTATTTCTAGTGGTTGTTCTAGAGTTTTTCATATATATCTCAAGTTATTTTTACAAGCTTTAGATTTGGACTAGATTAATAAATTAAAAAGTTACCAAAATATAGCTCTATTCTCTTCTCATTTTTAAAATATTATTATTATACATACTATGTTCATTAATATTATAAGCCTAGAAATATATTTTTATAATTATTTTACTAATTGTAGTCCTTTTTTCTTCATTAAAGTTTTGTTTCCACCCAACTCCTTTGTTCCTTTATTGGAAAATATATTACATGTGAATTAGATTTCTAAATATTATAAGCCCAATAACACATGTACATATGTTTCTATACAATTACATTTTAGATAGGTGAATAGAAGAAAGGAGAATAAAGAGTATTTATAGTGTCTTTTATAATTACAAAATGATCTTTAGCAGTACTTTTTGTTGATTAATGTAGATTCTAACTCCTACTTGGGATCATGTACTTTCAGTCTGAAGAATATTCTTCAGTATTTTATGTAAGGCAATTCTGCTGGCAACAAATTCTCTCCATTTTTATTTCTGTGGAAAAGTCTTTATTTTGCTTTTATTTTTAAAGGCATCTTGGATGAATATAGTATTCTTGTCCAGCAGTTTATTTTTTTTTCTTTGAGTATCATGACGATATTATTACACTGTCTTGTTATTTGCATTGTTTCTGCTGAGAAGTCAGCTCTTATTTATTTTTTTATTGGTAATTCTTGGTGACTAAACATTTTCAATAAAAGTACTAATATGTACAAATATTAGATAAAACTCTGGGTAGATTCCTTTTCTTGAGAAATATTTTCCTTTCTACAGTGGGAAAGGAGTGCAACACTAAGTTTGATTTTTGCAAATTTCAAGTTATATAAATTGTCAACCATAAAAAAGTGGTTTATTTGTATTCTTACAGGAAGAGATCCAGAAAAAAAAAATCAGCCATGATACTACAATTATAATATTAATGATGCTTTATTTTTCACATTGTATCCTTAATTTAAATCATTTAACTCTCTCTATGCTGCTTCTGCCACAATCGTCTAATTTCTGTTCACTAAACAGTCTTTGAATTAGACTCTGTGACTCCTATTTTGCTTATGATTGTCTTTTACACTGCAGTAAGAGTTACCTCATTTTTATTCAAATGTAGTTATTTTTCTGTTTGAACTTTTTTTTAATCAGTTTTGATTGCTTTTACTGTAAAGATTAAGCCAATTTATCTATTTTAGGAAGCTGTTTAACATCTAATTCCTGTTCATTTTTTCTTCTATTTTGATATTCTTCCCCTTACATTCCAAGCCCTAGCGATATAGAGAAGTGTTGTTGTTTTTTTCTTTTTCAGATTTGGGGTCTCAGATTGGAGTATAGTGGGACGATCATAGTCACTGCAGCCTCTGGGCTCAAGTGATTCTCTTGCCTCAGCTTCCTTAACTGCTGGGACAACAGGCATATTAGCACATGCACTGCACTTTTTTTCTTTTTGAATCTGCCATGTTCTTACTTATCTCTAAGCTTGTATATATCTTTCTCTTGCATAAAAATAAACCTCACCTCTCTTTTCTTCGAGTGTCCCATCCCATTTGTCCTATATTAGCTTCACCATCACTCCATCTGAGAGAATTTTCATAAAGAATCTCCATACTAGACAGTTACATAGAGGTATGCAGTTTTCTTATTAAAACATTAATCTTTGCAGGTAGCAGCCATTGCTCCTTTGCATACTGTTATATCTAGCAGCTATCACAGTGTTTAAAACGATATCAAATTATATTAAAAATAATTTTCCCTAGGACTATAATCTGTCTTTGAAAAATAAGTCTATATTTAAAAAATTGAAACTAATAGACATTTGAAAATAGATGCTCTTGAAATTCGAAATGTGTAATTTCAATCCTTGCTTCTGCAAAAATTCATACAATTATTTATATAGGCTTAAATTTAGCAATTTAGAAAAGTTTCTAAGACATAATTCATGCAAAAAATGGTGGTTCAAAACTCAAAATTAATTTTTATGTAACTTCAAAATATCAAGAGCAAATTTTAAGTAAGTAATGTTCTCATTTAGAAAGTATAGAATAGTAGATTGTCATTCTATTTTACGACAAGCTTATTACTCCAGTAGTAAAATTTTTATTTTGACTGATGAGAAAATCAGGCAATATGTTATAGATATCCTTGAAGATAAGTTGCAAAATATGTAAGAATGCTTTTGGCTATTTATCAAACTTTTTATTTTTTTATCTCAATTTTCATTTTGAGTAATTTTATTGATTCCCCAATCTTTATCATTTCTAGTCTATGGTAGCCTGTGAAATTTTTTACTATCTAGGATTATTATGCATTTTCTATACTGGTAAGTTTATTTTAAACAAGATAAGCAGTGAGATCATATTCAATGAAACACTTATAAACAAAATGAGTGAGTACATTTATTTTTTCAATGGCAGATCTCATTTGCTGAGGAAATAAAATTTTTATTATGTTTAGAAATAAATATGTTAGAATTAGTAATTTATTTGTTCTAGGTTGTAGAAATAACCAAGTCAAAGAATAGTAATAACTTCTTACAATCAACTGAAATATGCCAATTATATAATAGTAGAAATACAAGTCAGTAAAAATATGTAGTGCATTATTCAATAGGTAGTATTATGTGAATAAATTAATTTTCCCACAATAAACATTAAAATAGCATGTAATGATTCTAATCTTAGGCTTTAATATTTATCAGGAGTAAAAAGTTATTTTTGTTGTTAAAAAGAAAATTAAGATAGCTTATTTCTCTTTTTAACATATTTCCTATTTCCAAAAATGAACTCATACCCCCAGTAATATTTTTCCTCCTTTATTATGAATCTTGATTAATGACACCTTCATCCAAATGTAAGAAACTGGACTCTTCTCCTTCTTTTCTGATTAAATAAACCCTTGATATTTAGAATCCTAAGACAGAAATCTCAGATTAATTTATTCTTTTCCATCTCTTCTGTTATCACTTCCATTCATTTCTATTTCTCTGTAACTTTTGTGATAAATATTTACTGTAATATCCTGGCACTACTTTTTCTATTTTCTTCAAACTACCACCAGAGTTACCTTTTAAATCTTATCAAGTTTCTTTTAAAAATCTCCTTCAAGATAAAGTCTTATCTCTTTAGCATAGCCTAAGAAGTCTATTTGACTATTGTATAATCTGTTTCAAGTATACTGATCAAGTTTATTCTAAAAGAGGTTTTTCTTAAAGAAAACAAATTTATCTCCATATAATGAACATAAAGGAAAGCATGTTACTTCCTCCCATTATTACCTCTCAAATTTCTTACCTTTGGTTCTAATATTGAGTGATTTCACAGTCTAGTTTTCTGCTTCCACATATAAATGGTAATATGTACAATATTGAAGAACTCTTTTAGACTATGCCTTAACTGGTTAGGATGCTTTGTTTTGTTTTGTTTTGTTTTAAGCAAACAGTTGTTTGTAGTCTGAGTTCAGTGTATCAAATTAACACGCAATGTCACAATGTTTCCATGACCACTTAATACAATTTTCTTTTATATGTGTGTTTCTGAATTACTAATTCATTTATCACTAGTGCATTCATCCAAAAAGTCAAATTTGTTTATTATTGATGTAGTTACATATTTATTCCTGAGATTTATTCTTTTTATGTGGGGCTTCACTTCATATTCATTAAATTCACTTATCTTGCATAATAATGCAATCTTAAGACAAATCTGGAAATAGAATATTCTTGTAGTTGACATTGGCTGACCAGATTGTGGATTTAAGTTTTTCCTTCTTTTATAATTCAGTGAATTCACATGCATATACAATACAAACAAGGTTACTGTATTTTATGTCAAATTTTACACAAAATAAACATAAAATATGTAAGAAAAAGTAGGAAAAGGAGGCTGTCTGTAGTTTATAAATCCTAAACTACTGCAGATTATTTTTAAAATTTATTAAAGCTTTTCATTTTATTAAAAATGTCAAAAATTTTCATATTCTCTAATATAATAATAATTGGCCTTGTTCATATTATATTATCACATCTGACATAGTCTAAAGTTTGTAAATTTGAGGTGGGGGTATTTCCAGCATTAGATTAGTGGATTGCTGCAGAAATAAAATGTTTATAGTGTTGAAAGAAGATTTTAACTTATAAGAAGAAATATTAAAATAACAGCAAAACATTTGCTAAAGTTGTGGCAGAAATTCTGATCCACATAAACAGCAATCTGTTTCCAACTAAATTTACATAGTTTGGTTGCTATTTTATGTTACCAGCTGAAATTGACTGAAGTCATATGCCAGTAGTGTATCTATAGCATTCACTTTTTTTTGGCCTGCCAATTCTTAGTTTATGCAATTACAGATGGATTTTTAAAATTTGGGGTTTGCATTGTTTCAGAATTTTCAGAAAAAAAGAAAAGATTACTAGGTCTAGTAGATCTATAACACACTATTTCTAATGTGCCTTGGTAGATATTTTTCAAAGGCAGCTGCTAAAAATTTCTCTCCCTGCTATGCTTATAGGAGTTGCTTTCTAATTTCCTTATATCTGGGTTGAATTTGCTTTGGTCATTCAAATTGTAGAAGTGATAGTATACCTGTTTTTTGCCTACCTTCTATGAGATTTCATCACTTCCATTGGAAGGCCGTAGAGAAAAAGACAGAGGGAAATTAAAGTTCACAGCTGGCATCAACTTGCAGTCATATGAATGAGGTCTTCTTGGACACCCAGCCTCAGTCAAGTTTCAAGTTGAATACAGCTTCATGTATGGCCTGAGAATGTAAGGCAGAACTACCCAGCTGACCCATGAATGAGTTCTCCACCCACAGAATCATAGGAAATACTATGTAATAGTTTGGACACATTAAGTTTTGGGGAATTTTGTGATAGAAATCTGATATATACATAATAAGTGTTCACTTGAAATGAGACTTTATTGTCTCTGCAACTCATAAACTGAATAAATTCTTTATGAAAAGTAAGGTATATTCTCTCTTTGTAACTATTTATAACGTTGTTCTTTAAACATTTCCTTATATCCTTTTGACTTTCTATTTGGTTTTATTTTCTTCATATAATTTACTTCATCCTGAAGCATATACCCTAGTTTCCTTTCTTAATTTCCACCTGCATTTCTAAATTTGGACTCTATGCTTCAATGATTATTTTCTTAATTTACCCTCCTGAATCATTCCCTTCCTCTTCAATCTTCTCTCTATTTTCAGATATGAGAATTATCACATTTTTATGTTTGCTTTATTCATTACCATTGATTGCCCTGGCTAGAATATAAGGCCTTGGTTTTTAGATTTTTTTAAATTCTATTTCAAAAAGCAAGTGATTGTTTTATAAAACTTTTTGAAGGGATTGATTTCTCCTCTTTGTTGAGAACCTGTGAGAGTAGAAAATTATTAAAAACAGTCTCTAAACTATAGATGTTCTGCCAATATTAGAAGGCTAAACAATTCTTATAGAAATAAACTGCATTTTTTGGAATACTTTTTCTGATCATTTTGCTAATTCTCCTCTGTAGGCAGCAACTGCATTCTTTCAACTCCTATTGAAAGAATAAATTGTACAAATCTGTTTATACATATTTATTTTTCACAAACTTAGGAAAGGAAAATGACTAAATATTGATCTGTTACTGTCTCCTTTAGAGTTTTATACTTGTTTGTCTTATTTTCCACTCTTGCTTAGCCACTGGAACAATAAGATTTATTTATAATAATTATGTCATTGTGTGCTAGTAGATGATTAATAAACAAGTACATATTAGCATCAAATGAGATAGTGTATATAAAAGCACCTTGTAAATAGGGATGGAAGCATATTGTAAAAACATAATGATTGTCTTGTTACTAATATAGCTATTTTTCTTTAAGAGTTTCAAAGTTAAATTTTAATGAAATAAAAAGTTGACACTAATCTTCAGGAAAAAAATACTTTTAGGAACAGATTATGCAGATTTTTTAATGTATTAGAATCTAGTAAAACCAGTAGTTATGCTTTTCTTGATAGAAATTATGGGAATCAATCAGACAATTTTGAAAATGGCTATGTAAATACAGTCTGTGCTTCTATGTGTACACAGGACATCATTCAAGGAGCATAAAGCTCCAGCTCTCAAGATCTGCACATACTGGGTATCTGGGACCAATTTTTTCTTCCTACCATTTGTTTATCTAATTCATACGTAGTCTTAGAATTTGTGTTACATTTTGCATTTTATCCTCAATATTTAATTTGCTAACTATAACAATTTTCTGCGGGATAAAATTACATGGCTTTAGAAGCAGATTTTCAAGATTTCAGTATACATTCCATCAGCTTTTCTTGGGGTGAAGCCCAAGAAGTGGCATTTTAAACTATTTCCTTGGATGATTACATGTACAAAATTTCATAATAACTATTTGCTAGACTCTGTAGAGAAGAAAAAATTGTTGAGTTAATTCAGCTACCCTTATGTCACAGAAAAATTACAAATTGGAATTTGTGATGATGAAATTTAAAAAACAGAGTTTGTTCAATGTGAAGGACAAAATTATGCATCTGTTTTATTTATCTATTTTTTTTTAAATTGTGAGGTTGTTATATAGTCATGCTTAGTATTGCCAGGAGGGTTTATTTGTTTTCTGGTACATTTATGAGGAAGGGATACAGATTCTTTAGAGACACTGAATTAATATTGAATCATCAAAACTAATTAAAAATTTTTTATGGAGCTTTGACTACTACAACTACTATAAATTAGGCTTTTCTGTTTATTTTATTATGAATTTTTTAAATTTACTAATTTATTTCTTAAAAGATGTCCTAAAATTTCCATGTTGAAGGTTTTTATCCAAAGTAATTAAATTAACATTAAAAATGGTATTGGCAAGCTTTATAGGAAAATGTATTTTTTATATTTTATTTCATTTTTCAACAGAAACCATTTCATATATTTGTCAGTATCACTCTAAAAGCACCACCTCTATGTCACATTTTTTTACGATGCCTTATCTGACTGTCCTCAAAGAGTCCTTGAACACCATACATTATAGCCTCTAAATGAAATGCTGTTTTCAGCTTAATATTGCATCAGTCAGTGTTCTGGTAAGGCTGATCTATTGTAGTAAAATTAAGGAAACTCAGAAGGGATAGCGAAATATGCTGGGATACGAAATATCCAATTTTTTAAATTATTTTTTTATTATCACAAGTTCCTCTCATTGTCATTTCATCTTGGATGGTAACAGAGTCTGATATGAGCCTTAGCACTGAGGGATGTCTTCTAAATAAGAGATGTAGCCATAGAAAGAAGAGCAGGCCAGGGCAAAAGCAGTGGTCAGGTAGAGAGAAATGAAGGTGAAGAGATATTATGACTTCTACTTCCTCCCTCTCTTTAACGTCATCCTTGTGCCTCCACTTGCCTCTACATCCTTGTGCCAACCAGATATTAGAGGGTAAAAGGAAGCCTGGATAATAAGGTTCATAGAGAAACTCCCAGACCACAGAGAAGACTAGAGATTAATGGCAGGTAGAGTTGGAGGGCAAAAATCTATGCTTATCTTTTGTTTACATAGAAAGCAAATCAGCTCAATGACCAAGAGAAAATATAAAAATCTCATCAGCTTTTGTGTCATTGAAGGGGGATTTTAATGCAATAATTCCCAGTAGTTTTCAAGTAAAGAAGCAGGAAAAGCAGGCAAGAAGGAAAAATAATTAGTGCTGCAATCCCCACATCTGTCCATTGTCTTGAAACCTGAGATGATAATCACAGAGACTTTCTGGCAGCATTTCATATACCCCTTAGTTTTAACCAGCCCTTGGTGTGTTGGGAAGTTTTACTTGGTGTTCTTTAATGGGACAAAAATAACAAAAGGCAGCCCAGAAAGTGTTTTGAATTCTAAGTATAGTCTTATTTGCCCCCATTTGTTTCCTTGTAATCAAGACTATCACCTAGGCCAGGACTTGGAGGATTTCTGTTCTTTGCTCTTTAATTAATTGAAAGCCATTGCTAATTCATTAGCTGAAAAACAGGGGATGTGTTGATTTGCGATAAGTATTACAAATCACATCTGGAATTAACAGCTGTGATTAGTGTCACCAGCTGCAGATGTTTATAATAGTCCACAGCTATTCCCTAAGACCCATCAGACTGGCACTGGTCAAATAGGAGAATTAAATAGAAATGTAGTAGGAATGATCATCCTAGTGACATTCAGGCTTTTGCACTAACATCTTCAATTTGCTCAGACATAGCATATGGCTTTGGGTTATTATTTTAGTAAGGTGTGGGATGTATTCCATTTGGCCTGGACTATAAATTTAGCCCTAAATATGTTTTGTGAGGTGACTCTCATTACATACACATGTACGCACACACACACACACAGAAAATATTAAACCCATTAAACTGTTATGCATTTTGGAATTGAGGAAATAACTGCAGTATATGTCTGCAGTCTCATGAAAACCTTTATCACAGGTACTGAGATGAAGACTCTGTCACCTAAATTCCTTTAGCTCCTCTCTAATTAAAACACCTTAGTAGCGTTTTGGTTTCCCAGGAAATAGCAGATGGTACCAGTTCTGAGAGACAGACAGTTTGAGTATTTTACTTTTCAGAGTAAAGAGAAAACTTGATGTATGGCCAGCATTCCCTTTTGGGGTAACTTAGACTAACAGGAAATATTAGAGTGTCCATTTAGTGTTTGCACTGCAGAGTTCATTCTCAAAGGAATCTGCCCGTCTCCTTGAGTCTCTGTGTCTTTGAACTGATACAGTATTGATAGGTAGGAATTATTGTATCAATCAGGCTCCTAAGAGGAAACATATGATACACTCAAAGGTGTTAGTTGAGGATAACTTCACATAGAAACTACAATATAATGTCAATAAATTTATGAGAACCAGTGTTGGATGGTGAGATCAGGAACTACCAAGTGTAGAAAGTCATTATTAATCCTAGGAACAAAGAACTAAAGGCAGAGGGTGGTTTACCAGCAACTACTATGAGCTATAGTCATGGAAGTCTTTTCCTACCAGGAGATATGGCTGACTGTAAAGTAATCTAATCACTGCAAAAAGTACATTCTGGAATAGGAAAGCTGAGAACAGAGGTGGTCTTTCTTCCTTCCCTTGACTTTTCTGCTGGTATCTCTGTTTGACCAACTTTAACCAAAAGACAGAAGGCAAGGAAACCCAGGTGATATATGACACCAAGGAAGGAAGAGAATGGCAGAGACTCAGTAGACGATGGATCAGGAGGACCAAAGGATGAGCAACATAAAGGTAAATCAATTACACACAACCAAACGTTGCCTTACGTTTGAGATGGCGTATCTATTGCAGTAGAAGCCATGATTTAGATAATTCACAGATATCCTAATTATAAGCCCTACAAAAGTGAAAAAATGATAGAGCCAAGTTATTAAGATTTTGCAAACATGGGGGAACGTACATTCTTTTTCTTATGAGTTGTGAAGATTGAATAATGTCATGTAATGAAAATTCTGTTAAGAGTAAATACTGCTGGCTAGTATGAGTAAAATGTACAATGCTCTGTATACAGATACATTGTGTATATAATTTATTTTAATTTTAATAGAAATTCTGCAAGATTGCTATCAATTTCACAGATAAAAATCTATATTTCACTACAAAGGATTTATTTATTTTTAATAAGCACATGTTCTCAGTACCATTTCAATTAGAGAAAGGAAAAAAAGTCCAGGAACCACCATACTTTTCATTTCAACGTAGCACTTAGTGGTGCAATGACTTCATTGTAAGATATCCATTGTCCTTACTCACAGATAATCACTTTTATTGCACTACTTCTTTAGTATACTTTCTTGTTCCCTATATTTTAACAATATTTCTTCAGTTCATTTTAAAATTAATCTAAACAACTATGCCTGATATTAATAATTCCTAATAATTGATAATTGGAAAAGTCTCTGATCTTATCTAGATACTCTGGCATGCAAAACTTTACAAAGTATGTTTAATAGTAATTTAATATACAGATGCAGATTCACATCTTCTACTAGAGCTGCTCTATGTAAGAGTGATTATGGAAGAAGGAGGCATGAAGTGAAACAGAACAGATCTGGCATACACAATGATTCATGACTTGATTCAAAAGTAAGAACAAACTTATAAATCATTCACTTTCCTTCTAAAAATAAGTGTTTTCAGATTTTTACTGATGCCATTCGAAGTTCTCTTTGTGACAACATTATTATTTAAACCTAGAAGAAATGTTTCCACAGGTGAAACATGGGAAAACTGCAAAATGTGTTCTACGATGTTTGGTTCTATGATCCCAATTGAATGAATACTTTTGAACCTTTGGATCTATAATCGTTAATTGAGTTGTATAGGCTGGAAAATGGAACCCAGTGAGGACAATTGCCAACCTCACAGACTAAGTCATCCCTTAAATCAGCATTTCCAGAGCCTTTCAAAGTTTAGTTTCAGGGTTACTCCTCAAGCATTTAGACTGTTTTCTCATCAGTGCAGTGGACTTGGCTTTTCCACTAGAATTCTTCACAGATCTATGGAATCACCAGTTTATAAAAATGTGTGTCTTTGATTATTCTGTGAATCCATTCATTTTCAAAAGGAACATCATGTATCACAATTAATACATGTAAATTTATAATATTTGTTTATGAAATATTTCTATAAGAATCATTTCTGCTTTAAAAGAGAACCTTTAAAGCTCTTATAAACCAATTCCCTATTAGTATTACTAATATAAACTCACAAGAACATCTGCCATCTTTAATATATTTCTGTCATCAGTTGCACAAAAGTCAAGGTCCTGGTATCAGTTCCTTTTGAGGGCGTTGGTATGTTTACTTATCAGGGAAGTTATAACAGATAGACTGGAAAATTTTTCCCGGAAGCATAGCCTCAAAGTTCACTGTCTAGCTGTTCCCTACACTTCTGTTTTTGACTTCTGTTTTAGGTTGGGGGGTACATGTAAATGTTTGTTACCTAGGTGAACTCATGCCAAAGGGCTTTGCTATGCAAATTATTTCATCACTCAGGTATTAAGCCCAGTACCCAATAGTTATCTTTTCTGCTCCTCTCCCTCCTCCCACTTTCCACTCTCAGGTAGACCCCAGTGTCCACTGTTTCCTTCTTGTTGTTACTCTGGTCCTAGGGACTCAACTGGCAACCACTGACTTCCCTCAAAGCTGAATGTTCCTTGCATTGATCCAGGCCTTCCTAGAAGCAGACACCGACGTAGAACAAAGCATGCAAAGACGTTCAAGGGAAAATATCTGTGTGAGAGAAAATGTCAGCATGCTAGAGTAGCAGGGAGAACCATCACACCTCCAACCAAGTCTTTGAGTTCAGAAAAAGGGAGTTAAGGTAGGTGGAGGTGTGCTGGGCTGCTTTGCAGTTTAAGGATTATTCAAGAAGGTCCATCAGAGTCTTCCAGCTGAAGTCAGTTGTCAGAATAGAAATAGGCCCTTCCTTGCTATCCTCCATCACGCATTACGCAGCTATGTGGGAGTATGGCCTCAGCGCCATGGCTCTCAAAGGATAGCAGTCAGGGCCTTGAGTGCACATCAGATTTCCCCAGATTGGAGATCTGGTGTGCACTCTTGTGGTGGCCACACCTTTGTCACTTTGCCTTGATGACGTACACATGCTCCTACTCCAAGCTCCTCTCTTGAAAATCCAAATGCCATGTGAGTGAGTCCCATTTGGAATCTAAGAAACATGCCTGTGCTCTGACTACAAAGAAGACTGAGGAGGAGGTTTCAAATTAATAAGCTACAAATTCCTCTATTACAGTAAGGTTGTTAAAAAAATTAAGTGTGGCAGACAGAAAAGATAATGGATGCTCACCACAATAATGAAAATAAAATAACATAATAAAATGAAACTATCTTGTTTTCAGTTAAATAAATTGTTTCTGTGATGGCAAGTTTTTCAGATATCAAGAATGAGAAAAAGAGAGTGGAGGCAACTAACTTTTTTTGTTAAGGATGTGACTCAGAAATAGTGCACTTCGCTTTTGTTCAGTTCTATTCACACAAATTTACTCGCATGGACACAGACAGCTACAAGGAAGGCTGAAAGATGTCATTGGCTGAAGACAATGTATCCCGATAAAAATCAGAGTGAAAGGAAGAGTGGAAGAAAGTGTGAATAGATATTTGGGAACACTAAGAAATCCCTCATATATTTTGTGTATACCAACAATTGGTTACTGCAACCTTTAAATTCCATTTAAAAATAAACCTAATCATGACTACATGGAAATTTATTCTACAGTTTACTGAAATACATCATATACTGGTACAACTAAAACCTGCAAAATTTTATAAACTAATACATCTATTTTAAGGGAGTTTTGAATGAAGTGCTGAACTACATATTCTTCAGTTCTGTGACAAGAGCATTTGCCAATTGCTATATTTTTTAATATATTTATTTCTAATACCATGCTCTGTTATGTTTCTTCATGATGGGCTAAAGCAATTTGAGAAAGAAAATATTTTTATGCATTCATGTGCAACTTCAGTTTATAATTTATACAATAAATGAATTTTAAATCATTTGGGGTACTAAGGGAATATAGATAATAAAATACAAAAATAACTTTTGTTATAAGATATATTTTATATTTTCTCCCATAGAAAAGTTTACAGCCCACATCTCATGTATATAATTATAGGAAAACTCCAATAAATAAAATGTCTTTAGATGTAGCTTTAAATGGCCTTAGTTAATATTTATCTTACTGAGCTATTGTTCATTTTGTCTGTTATCTCTAATATGTTATTATTCTTTATATTGAGTCTGGACTACATTTTAATAAAAAGAAGAGTGTATTCAAATAACTTACTTCTTGTAAACATTCTCCTTTCACTTCTTTTAAAACTTTTACTAAAATATAAAAATTGATAAATCAATGGATATCACATACAGACTGAGTTAACTTTGCACTGCCTCCAAGTTCCTGAACTTACTATCTTCGCTTTGCCTGTGGGGTTGCTTGCCACCTAACTGGGGGCTCCATTTTTTCCTTCTCCGCTGACAGGTGAATATATATGAAATTACCCCTTGCTATCACTGCACTATGCTTGGTCAACTAATTCGACAGAATTACTTTTTCAGTTTTTCTTCCCAATAAACTTTAACGATTCCACTAAAGTGACACTTAAAAACAAGATTTTAAAAAATAATCCAACATAACCATAAACCTACATAAAACAAAGATTAAATGATAATATTATACCAATTAAAGAAAAGGCAATTAACCAGGACAGATTTCTATTACAGGATTTCTTTCTCTTGAAGTTAGATACTGTGAAGCAATCTTGTGAGATACCTGGGGGAAGCTTAATAGTTCTGGAGTTAAAATGTACTTATATTTTTTAAATTTATATATCATTACATTGAATATTTGTGTGAAATTTTCTCATTATCAGGATCCTATATGCCACAGATGTTGATTTTTTTGAGGAGAGATAGGCTATATTTCTCACTTTCAAATTTTAAAGTCTTAACTTTGTAGTTTGCTAACGCATTAAAACCTAGAGAAAAGTAATTTAGTCCTAGCAGGATAATTTTCTGTGCAGGCTGTCCACATCAAGCAGTGATTGCATGAAGTTTCCCCTGGGACGAGACCCGGCCAAGAGGTAGATATCTCTCTTCAGCTAAGGAAAATATCAGAAAAGGTCTAACAGCATAGGACAATCAGTCTGGAATACTGCAGTATATGGGGTCTAGATAATTATAAAGGGAGACAGAAAGAGTATATCGTGACATCAATGGCAGTCATCTTTAAGTGCTTAGACACAGATCTTTGTAAAAGTTCTGGAAGCAAAAACGACAGAATTCTGGTGGGCATTTCTTTCTGGGGAAAAATATCAGTAAAAAGTTAGTGGAACAAATTGTGGCATCTGTCGTTGCAGCTGATCTTGAAGACATCATTAGTACTTGACTTTTTCTTCCTTTTTTTAATTTCTATTTCAGATTGTCATTGCCCTCAGCTAGCACTTCTGCTGGCCTTGGTGTTTTATCTCATGCAAGAAACTCAAATCCTCATTCTTGAGAGGTGTTAACCATTGCCAACTATGCAATTCTCAAGTGATACTGCTGAAGTTGTCTATTTACCATCAACATCTGACAGTGGGGCACTAGGAGGTGCCTGACAAATCACCTGGAAGAAAATTGATTCCACTCTGTCCTACCAAACTAATGTAACAGCAACCATACCTTCTGATGATCATAGGAGTCTGGTAGCAAATTCCAGCAGCATTTCTTCTTTGTCTTCTTAAACTTATAACTTCCCAACAGAGACACTTAGCAAAATGAAGGAAAAAATAAATATATTCAGATTTTATTTTTGCTATATATCAAACTAGAAACCAATCTGAGATAAGACAAAAACTAGCCCCCAAATAAAAATTAGTATGTCTAATAAAGAACCAACCATGTGCAGAAACGGGAAAATTATTTATGGAGCAGTAAGTGTATAAGTGTTTACTAAAAGATGAAGGATGGTAAGTGGATGAGGGAGAGGGAAAGGTAGGACAGCAGAAGAGTCTAGTAGGGTGACTATCAGATCAAATGAAAATACAACTATTTTATTCATTCGATATTCTGTTTCAGACATGTGTCAGTGTTTTTTGTTTGTTTGTTTGTTTTTAAATATGTGGCCAGCAAGGTATATTTTGAGTGTTAAGCTATGGCTAATATCCTTATTGGCCAGAACCAGAGTTGCTATGTTTGCAGACAGTTTGCTTGCTGTCTCTAATGTTTGATATTATGTCTAGCTATCTGGCAAAATTAGTTAAGTTTGCTGGTGGATAATGCCACACATGGACAGTTAGTACAGCTCTAATATGGAAGGCACAGAAAAAAATCTTGTGTTCTAAAAGAGGTAAAAGAAAATTCTCCATTATATTATTATAATGTTCATTACAGAATATGATTTTTCTTTTAATTTTTGGAAGGCATATAAAAAGCAATCAAAAGAATAATTTACTAGGATAATGGTAAGAAAAGTCCTTTGGGTACATAAGTGCTGCTGTATTATTATTAGCACATCAACCAACTTCAGAATATTCTGAAACCAAATATGTGGTTCTAAGAATAGCTGATATTTTAGGACATAAGTTAAAAGGGATTTGTTGTTCTTGTGTAATTTGATTGATGCATGTAATGAAGGTATTGTGCCTTTTAAATGGAACACCCATTTAAAAGGATATAATGGATGCATTTACTGTGGCTTTGTACCTTAGGTTAGGTTACATTTATTATTTAGCCGAATGGACGCTGACTGTCCAGCAACATTCAGCATTAGAAAGTCAATCACAGAAGAAAAGATAAAGGAACTGTTATTATGTTCATGACATGTTTACACTGGTTATATATCCATCAATGTGCATAAAAGTAAATAATATGCATTAAAGCAAAAGCAGAAATAAACTTTGAAATGAGAAAACCAGAGATTTTTTTTTTTAGTAAAAACATCCAGAAATTTCTTTACCTAGAAACTTTATTATATCCATAGCTGATAAAATCCCATAGCTATTATTAGGCATATAAATACAGAGCCTGATAAATATTTGATGTTTTCAGTCTTGCATGATATCTGCCTGGTTTTAAGGCAGCATGAGTACTGTCACTTTTCTGCTTTATTTGATGAGAAATCCATCATCCTGGGCATGCAGTGCTATCACTTTTGTCCTCATTTTATGGAGCTTCCTTGCATTCGGTGAATACAGTATTTTTTAATTCAACTTTTTTTCTTGATTTATGTTTAATATTTAATTTATTTAGACTTTGATTACTTCATCCATTGTCTAAAACTGATGTTATTAAGTATTATCTTTTTGTCATTTTCTTTGCAGATTGAAACTTACTCTTCTCCAAAATTATCATATTCATGTTCAGAGTAGCCAGCTCAGGCATTTTCTGAAGAGTTCTCTGCTGCAGTTTGGTGACGACATCTTTGTAGATGACATCCTTGTTGTCATACATGATCTACTCAAATACAGATACATTTCTGCTTGTTGAATAGTAAGCCCAGTAAGGTATAGATGTCAAAGAACTTCTTACTCCCAGAAATGCTTTCTCTCCTTATGCACTCCAGCTGCAGTAATTGACAAAGGAATTATCCCTTCCTTGGGGATGGCAAGAGCTGAAGCAACTCCCCCACCACCAGTACCAAGAGGGAGCTGCTCAGAGAGCACCGTATAGGACAGGGCATAATTCAGGTCACAACTTTCCCCTCTGTCAGTGGGCAGAGGCTAGACTGTTCCTAGCCTCCAAGTTTAAATTGACTTTTGTGTCCGGATATGCAGAACCAGTTGGTGACCTTTGACAAATGGCTGAAGTAAGAACCTGCTTGGACTGAATATCCAGAGAACAGGAAGCAAACATGCTTCTTTAGAAGTTGGGCTCTTTATTGGAGCTTAACGTTTGTACTGAAGTTAGAGGAATAAAGGCCAAGGGAGGTTTTCTTTTGTTTCCCATAACGTTTATCTAGCATGTCTGTATACAGGACTAATGTAACTGAGGGGAAAAAAGTAATAATTTATTAGAGAAAAGAGATACATTCAAGAGCAAAGTCTCTGAACATATCAGAAAGATGAGATCAAGATTGAGATAGAAGGATTTTGAATTGGGAATGTATGAGCCCAGTTTATCCATAGTAAAGGGAATTGGCAAAGCAGTTAATAAAGGTCCCAATGCAATTTTGTTTTTAATATGGATTTTTTTCCTGACTTTCCTCAAAAGTCTGACAAAAATTCTTGGATGTGTGTTCCAATTACAAGGATATGCTTAATGTTAATTGCTACAGGTTACTTAAGTGACCTTTAGTGTAAGGAGAGGCTTCCTACTGGTTGCAGGGATATGGGTGGAGTATCTCAACCAGAGATCCAGCTGAGTAGGGTGCAGGCTGAATGTAAGCCAGTTGTATGGCTTACCACTCTATCCCTACAGGGTGAAAGACGGGAGTACACCACACTGGCAAAGTCTATTCTCATTGCCAATATGCTGGCAATCTTTCAGGCATATTGTTTAATAACATGAGATATGATGTGTCCTTTTCAGTCTGGAGCCTAATCTACTACTTTACCACGACATAGGAATTAGGAGAAAATTTCTGACACTCACTCTCTATCAATGAATTTCTCTCAGTCCATTTTTACCTTAGCACATTGTCTCCCTACTGTTGTGTGAAACAGCATGACTTCTGCAATTCAGAATTCGGACTTACCTAAGAGGCTTTTATCTTGAAAACTTACTTCTCCAGTTGTCAACTTTAAGCTTGCTAACCCTGATTTAAATTGTTTTGAATGTAAAGACTGGTAATAAGTTTGAACAGAGATTGTTTCTCTTTTAAAATCTTGCTATAAGTTTTTTGCCCTTTACTTTTTTAACTCTTTCTGCTGAATGTATTTTTAACTTAATTGTGTTTTGTTTCATGACTTGCTTTAAATTTATTGAGTTTGACACTCTGTTGTTCTTGTTCGTTTGTTTGGTTTTTTTTTTTGCGTATTTTCTTTCTATATCTTAAATATTGAAGCATGCTATAAGATAGTCATTATTTACTTTTGCCTAGAAAATAAGATATAATATGAACATACCTTTTACATTGCTATGAATATTTGAAATAAAAACAAAGCTGTTCTTGGTTTTGATTTTTTAAACACGTTTTTAAAAGCTCAGTTGATTTTTTGTATATTTTCTCCCTTTTGTGAGTAAAATAATTTCTAAGAAGTTTTTCTCAAATGAAGCAATTCTTATCCTTTATTCTCAACAAATGCTAAAAATGGTAACTGTCCCTAGAGTCAGTAGAAGTTTTGCTTGTGTAAACTGCCAAATCAGGTCCCATGGGTAGAATTTGACAGCTGTATAATGCCACACTGCAAATATCTCCAGAGCTGAGCACAGGGAGAAATTCCATAAGATTTGAAAGTTCAGGAGAAACTTTGTTGAGTATAAGAAAATGTCACGTTAGAATATATGCAGGCTTTTAAAACTGTTTCTATTTTTTTCTTTGAAATATATCAAGGATCATTAATAGGCTTTAATTTTGCATTGCAAAACATGCATTGCTTCTATAATCTAATTTAGTAACTGAAATAAATCATGGTCTAAATAACAATTTAAAAAATTCTTCATAGTCAGAAATTGATAACCGTAGTGAATATCTTCCATTTTGTATATCAACATAGAATTTTATACTTTAGAATGAACACTAAGATAATGAGCACGGTTTGATTTCAGAATCAAAGCTTCAGTGAATGTGACTTTCTGGAATAAACTCCCCACATGGAACACTCAATGCTTTCTTTGGGAGTACTGAAAACAATTAGATGGTGCTTTCATTCATTTATTAATTATTAAATGTGAGCTAGCTGCCGGGCAGTACTCTAGACACTGATGACTAAAAATAATAAGTAAGGTTGGGCGTGGTGGCTCAAACCTGTAATCCCAGCACTTTGGGAGGCCAAGGCGGGCGGATCACGAGGACAAGAGATCAAGACAATCCTGGCCAACATGGTGAAACCCTGTCTCTACTAAAAATACAAAAATTAGCTGGGCGTGGTGGTGCACGCCTGTAGTCCCAGCTACTCGGGAGGCTGAGGCAGGAGAATTGCTTGAACCCAGAAGGTAGAGGTTGCAGTGCGCTGAGATTGTGCCATTGCACTCCAGCCTGGCGCCTGGCGACAGAGTGAGACTCTGTCTCACAAAAATAAAAATAAAAAATAAAAAATAAAAATAAAATAATAAGTAAGACTTCTGCTGTAGGATTTTAGAGTAATTTACTCTGTTTCAAGGGAAGTCAGAAATGAGACAAAGTTTTGAGATAATAGTCTATGTGACATACAGACAGAACAATGGAATGTTCTTAAATATCAGATAAATCTAGGTTTAAATGATAGCTCTAACAGTTCCAAATTTAATAATCATACCTATTAAGTAATGTTATCATTAAAATAAAACAAGATATTTCTTTTTTGTCCTAAACAAATGGTAAGCATTCAGAATACTGTATCTGTTATTTTAGTATAAGTACTATAGCAATAATTGCCCAGAGTAATGAGCAATGCACTAAGAGAGTACACAAAAGGTGTACTTGTGTTTATCTTGGAAAGCTTCAAATTTAGGTATATTTTGAGAATTAAAGTAATAATTTTTTTCAAGCATTTGAGTGTATAGTCTTTCTAAAAATTGCAATAGTTTCAGAAAGATCACAGTGGTATTAAAGAGCTTGACATGTTATTTAAGGAATTATATGTGCTCTTTGTGGATGTATTTAACATGTGTTCAATGTGTCAAAGGTGCCCAGCTATAAGGTAAGAAAGTTATTCACAACTGAGATATAAATTATTTTAAATTTAAATGACATGACGACTGCTATAGCAAACGTCAGATTTTTTTCACCAGTGTAAAGGAGGTCCTGAACTTCTACTTAGCTACACTGATTTTGAAAGACTGTTGTAAATACTTGAAAAACTCCACAGCCAGCCAGGCGCAGTGGCTCACACCTGTAATCCCAGCACTTCGGGAGGCTGAGGCAGGCGGATCACAAGGTCAGGGATTTGAGACCAGCCTGATCAACATGGTGAAACCAGGTCTTGACTTAAAAATACAAAAATTAGACAGGCGTGGTGGTGTACACCTCTCAGCCCCAAATCTCCTTAAGCTGATAAGCAACTTCAGCAAAGTCTCAGGATTTTATTTTTTTATGGCTGAATAAAATAACATTACTGTGTGTGTGTGTGTGTGTGTGTGTGTGTGTGTGTATGTGTTTGTGTGTGTGTGTGTGTATGTGTTTGTGTGTGTGTGTGTGTAATCTTTTCTTTATCTATCCATCTGTAGATGGACATTCAGATTGATTCCAACCCAAATTAACTGTTGTAAATATTGATGCAGTAAAGGATGCGTAATTGCCTCTTCAACATGCTGATTTTTTTCATTTGGATATATACTCAGTTTGGGACTACTGGATCATGTGGCGGTTTTAGTTTAAATTTTGTAAGAAGTTTTTACACTGTTTTCTATAATATCTGTACTAGTTTGTATTTCCAATGACAGCACATAAGACTTTCCTTTAGCTGCATCTTCACTAGGATTTGCTCTATTTTTCTTTTTGGTAATAGCCATTCTACTGAGTAACACCTTGAATGGCAAGATAAAATAAGATAATCCATGAATTACAAACAGATATTTATGTGTTATCAAGTTCATTTGATAATACATTCATTTAATAATTATTTATTAAGTTCTTAGCATATACCATTTATTGTTTGGCATTTTATTTCTTTACCACTGGAGCACTTAAAATATTTTAAACAAGAAAAAAATTATCCTAGCAATATTTGTGATTAAGACCACACAAAAATATTGGTCAGCTTAGGTTTTTGTTCTTATTTTTCTATATTTCTTTACTCTCTTACTTTTCATTATACCTTTTGTGTGGTTGAGATGATGAAAATTCCTGGAGTCCTTTTCTCATCTGAAGTATCTTTCAGGCCCAATTCAGTGGAAATGATCTGCCAGAAACATAGATAAAGAGATGCATCTTTAATCTTACAGGCTGTCTCCTTGCACTGGACCAGGAAAATAATTTTTCTTTTAACAATTGTCAGCATGCTTGACATCTGCCATAAAGGCTTAGGCTCTATTTTTATTTTTACTGTTGAAATGATGCTCTAACACCTGCCCCTTTGATACTTTTAGACTGTTGTGGTAAAGAACCAAGTACTTTACAGTCAAAGAACTCATCATATTTCTTTTCTTTTGTTTGGTTCAAAAACAAGATTAAAGTTTATGTTTAGTATAAGGAAAATGTGGAAATATCCAAATCAGATAAAAACAAATCATTATTTTATGAACAATATTTATTCAGTAAAGGTGTATCTAATCTTAACATATTTTATCAAAGAAGTTATAAATAACATACCCAAAATTATCCTCTATAACAATTGGAAAATCATTATCAGTACTTAGCATAAAGTAAACAGCTATGGACTTGTCAGTTTTTTTTTCTGAGTAAAACCTAATGACAAATGATATAATAACTACATATAAAAACATTATAAAAGTTCATAATATATTTGTGAACTCTAAAGTGATACATTTTACTATTTTTTAAAAAGTCTTTTTGTATGTGACATAGTAGGAGAGAGTAAAGAATTGGGTGTTTGCTTGAAGAAGAGTAAGATCATATTAAATGTCAAAGGTTGTTAGGCTCATCTTCTATTTCCAAAATGTCATTATGTATAAGGTTGCTATTTTTTGCTACAAAGAAATATTAAAATTATATTGAGGAGGAACATCAGTAAAAGAAGATGGAGTAGGCAACTACAAACTCTTTCCACATGAAAATATTTTTAAAAAGCAGAAACTATCAGAAACAACTTTCTCAGAACTGTTGACAACAGTCAAAGATTTATAATTTCAGTTCTTGGGTCAGTTTGCTGAAAATGAGGGTTTCCAGATTCATCCATGTCCCTGCAAAGGAAATGAACTCATCCTTATTTACAGCTCCATAGTATTCCATGGTGTATAGGTACCGCATTTTCCCTGTCCAGTCTATCATCGATGGGCATCTGGACTGGTTCCAGGTCTTTGCTATTGTAAACAGTGCTGCAATGAATATAAGTTAGCATGAGTCTTTATAATAGAATGATTTATAATCCTTTGGGTATATATCCAGTAATGAGATTGTTGGCTCAAATGATATTTCTAGTTCTAGATCCTTGTAGTATCACCACACTATCTTTCACAATGGTTGAAGTAATACACACTCCAACCAACAGTGTCAAAGCATTCCTATTTCTCCACATCCTCTCCAGCATCTGTTGTCTCCAGATTTTTTAATGATTGCCATTCTAACTGATGTGAGGTGGTATCTCAATGTGGTTTTGATTTGCATTTCTCTAATGACCAGTGATGATGAGCATATTTTCGTATGTTTGTTGGCCTCATATATGTCTTCTTTTGAAATGTGTCTGTTCATATCCTTTGCCTACTTTTGGATGGGTTTGTTTGTTTTTTTCTTGTAAATCTGTTTTAGTTCTTTGTAGCTTCTGGATATTAGCCCTTTGTCAGATAGGTAGATTGCAAAAATTTTTTCCCATTCTGTTGGTTGCCCATTCACTCTAATGATTATTTCTTCTGCTGTGCAGACGCTCTGGAGTTTAATTATATCCCATTTGTCC
>PVKP010009466.1:0-68210 GCA_004027715.1 Plecturocebus donacophilus
TCTGTTGCTCAGGCTGGAGTACAGTGGTGGTCACTACAACCTCCACCTCCTGGGTACAAGTGATTCTCCTGCCTCAGCCTCCCTAATTGCTGGGACAACAGGCAAGTGCCCCACACCAGGCTGATTTATTTTGTATTTTTAGTAGAGTCACGGTTTCACCATGTTTTCCAGTGTGGTCTCGATCTTCTGACCTCTTGATCCACCCTCCTCGGTGCTGGGATTACAGACCTAAGCCACCACGCCCAGCCTTATTATAAATAATTTGTAAATTGTTATTCAACTAACCTTTACTGAGTGCCAGCTATGTACCAAGAACAGTGGTAAGCACTGTTTAGAAAAAGTCAAATAAGATGCACTTTCTGCTCTTAGAGACCTTAGAGACTTCATCTATTACATTGCTTTAATTATTTTATTTTAAGACAGAATGTTGCTCTGTGACCAGGCTGGGGTGCAGTGGTGTGATCTCGGCTCACTGCAACTCCACCTCCCAGATTCAAGCAATTCTCCTGCCTGAGCCTCCCAAGCAGCTGGGACTACAGGCTCATGCCACCACATCCAGTTAATTTTTGTATTTTTTTAGTAGACACCGGGTTTCACCGTGTTGGCCAGGATGCTTTCAATCTCTTGACCTCGTTATCCTCCCACCTGAGCCTCCCAAAGTGCTGGGATTACAGGTGTGAGCCACCATGCCTGGCCACATTGCTTTAATGCTACTCTAAAATGGAAATAGCCAGTTTCGTCTCCCCAGTGATAAATAGCTCTGAATGATCTGGGCTGATTTCTAAAAGTCAAATCCTTATTCTACTCTGTGGGTGCCCAAAACAATCCCAGAGAAGACAGTCCCCAAACCATCTTGAACAGCATAGACTCTTCCCTCCGCATTCAAATGCTGGTCAGTGAGTTTCAGCAGCCTTTGCTTCTTTCAGCACATGAGATGCTTGCTCTGTTGAGCTTGTATCCTGAATTTTATAAAATATTTTCTCTGGGCCAGACATTGTATAATCCTTCTAAACCAAAACCTAATTTAATCCTCCTGGAATTTACATTGTAGACATGTAATCTCTATTTTATATATGCAAAATGAAACCCCAGAAGTAAAGCAAGGATATCTAAGCAGTAAGTGACTCAGGATTCAGACTCAGTGTTAACATCATGAACTACAGTGCAATAGTGTTCATCTGCCCAGTGCAGTGGCTCACCCCTATAATCCTAGCGCTTTGGGAGGCCGAGGCGGTGGATTTCCTGAGGTCAGGAGTTCGAGACCAGCCTGACCAACGTGGTGAAATCCCATCTCTACTAAAAATACAAAATTAGCCGGGCGTGGTGGTGCATGCCTGTAATCACAGCTACTCGGGGGACTGAGGCAGGAGAATCACTTGAACCCAGGAGGCAGAGGTTGCGGTGAGCCAAGATCACACCACTGCACTCCAGCCTGGGCGACGGAGTGAAATTCCATCTCAAAAAAATAAAGTAAAATAGTGTTCATCATCTGAAACTTAGCCTGAGGCCCATTTTCAAACTTCTTAAATTATGGGACCTGTTTTGATTTTCTATTGGTCTTTTTCCCTTATGTACTCTTCAAGGAGGAGAACGTCACCCAGCTGACCTCAAACGTTGAGGGATTTGGTGTATGGATGCACACAGACACAGAGGGAATATAGGTAGGGCCCACGGAAGCTAAGGAAGATCAAACAACTGCACTTCATCTTGTCTCGCTCAAATGCAAGACATACATTAGATGTCTATTAGATCTTCACAGACACCTATTCTAACCATGACCATAACTAGTATACTCTCTCATCTCTGATTTTCCGGCGCTTTAAGCTTATGTTATTGCTATCACTGGACAAAGTTAGATACAGATAGAAAGAGAGAGAGAGCTATAGATAGTTACCTATCAATCTCTATCACTATAGCTAACTATCTATAGTTATCTATCATCTCTGCCTATCTATAGACAGCTATCTATCTCTCTATTTGTATCTATCTAACTTTTTCAGTTGATAGCAATAACATAAACTTACAGAGTCAGAAAACCAGAGATGAGAGAGTATACTAGGTATAGACAGCTAGATAGCCTTGGTTCAAGGAAATAGACGATAGATAGATAGAGAGACAGATAGATAGGTAGATAGATAGAGATTGATAGATAGATATAGATAGATATAGATAGATAGATAGAGATAGATAGATAGATAGATGATAGATAGCCCTAGTTCAATCTCCTCCAAAAAGGAAATCTGATAGACAGCCAACTACCATTATCTCTGCATGGGTGGCAGATTGGCTCCCTTTGAATCTAATGTGCACTCCTAGCTTAGTGTCTGTAGCCGTAGGGGCAGATGAATGTGATACTACTAAGCTCTCTAGGTCTCCTTCCTCATCTGGGCTATCTGGTCTGGGAAAGAGCTATGGAAGTGGCGGGTGCCATGATGAAGCCATTCTGGCCACTCCTTCAGCTACATTTGTCAACCAGAATCTTATTTTAACCATTTCCTGCATTCACCACTTAGATTATGTCATAAGCACACACAGGTCAAAGTGGCTCTGCCTTCTCTTCACTCTCATTTTGCCCTCTTCACCTCTTCCCATCCATATCCCAGAACTAAGAGTACAGCGCAGAGGCCTTGCTGACATCTAATAAGCATGGGCTAATGAATCAAAAAAACCCACAACCACCTGCTCCCTGGGTCTTAAGGGAAAATATGGGGATTGAGCTGAATACATGGTCATTCCCTTTTCTATTAATTTCCGCAGCTCATCTGTGGGTTGTGTGCTCTGCTCCACTGGGGTGACACAAACATGACAGATGGCACTCTCATGGACAAGGAGTTTATTCCGTGACACAGTGAGAGCTATATGTTTTGCTATAAAACTCTTATAAATCACTCATATATTCTGGGTAGAATTGCTGTGACACAAGAGAGATAAATGTTATTTAATACATGTGAACAGTTGAAATTTGTGAACCATCAGAGTGTAGATTCATACATATCAGTGAATCATTTTGAGGTTTTGATGTTAATATACAGCGTTAATAAAGTTTATGACTTTCTAGGAAATAAAGGTTTTTATATGATGGAGGAATATTTAATAACCAGTAAACTGAAGAATTTGCAAACTTTGTTCATCAAAATCATTGTAACAATTTAAAATGCAAACTATGATAATCTAAGAAAGAAGTATAGATATAAAAGGACAGGGCCGGGCACGGTGGCTCACGCCTGTAATCCTAGCACTTTGGGAGGCCGAGGTGGGTGGATCACCTGAGATCAGGAGTTCAAGACCAGCCTGGCCATCATGGTGAAACCTCATCTTAAAAATAAATAAATAAAAATAAAAATAAATGAAAGGACAAAACAAGCATTTATGGATTTACCAATAAATGCATAGGTTATAAGGAAGCTATTAAGATAAATAAAGAGATAACCAAAGGGAAAACAAAAGAAAACAAATGAATAAGTACAGACAAGATCAAGAGTGTGACCTTACGCTTATCACCCTGGGAATGCAATGTCAGTCTTCAGCAAACTGATCATGTGGAAATCTTGTATCTTTGTATAGTAGAGGAAGAAGTATAAGCTCTTCTTTTTCTTTTTTACTTTTTTTCTTATAAATTAAACATATTAATCATAGAACACATAGATATGTCAAAAGAAGGGTAAAAGACCATCTGCAGTCATCTATAGTTCAGAAATAGACATAGATCATAATCTTTTTAAAAATTTAATGACATACTCTGAAAATTATTCAATAACATTATAAAGTATTCTGTAATATTTTAAAGGCCAATAGTAGCATCAAAGATGATTTCGAGCTGAAGCAAACCCTAGGTTACCTAGTCTGACCTTTATAACAATGCCTTCATAATCTCTCCAAAGGATTTTGGGCCTTTTTCTTGACCACTTCAGTGACCTATATCAAAATCTCCAAATCATCAATTTGCCAGGAAATTATTTCAATTTCCAAAAGCTTTAATTTTGAGAAGTCTTTCGCTATCCTGATTTTTGCCCATCCTTATTTTCTCTCCAGAACAGCACTGGGTTTAGAATCCATTTCAACTTATTCTCATCCTCTGGCATCATAACTATGACTATATCAGGGTGATTTTACTATTGAAAGTTCTTTAATCTATGCAATTAGTCTAGTAGCATTTATCCTATATTCCTCATAGAGTTGTTTTAAAAAATCAAGAAAGAAAATATTTATAAAAATGACAATACATTTGAAGCATTATATGAATAATAAACATATTATTCATCCCTCTTTCTAACTTATTATTCATTAAGTTAATCATTATTCATCATTATACATTCCTCCTTTTAGGAGGAATTAAACATTCTTCTTTTACATTTACTATTTGAAAACGTTATCATTTTCACCTCAGTCCCTACTCCAAGACAAGATGCCTGATTCTGTCTTGCCTCTCTTATAAATTATAATATTCAGAATCATCGTCTTATCAACTCCTCTGGATACATGCCAATTCGTGGATGTTTCCCGTAAAAAGTGCCACACTGAACTAAGCAGGATGATCCTGATGTGGGTGAATAAGTGGAAAAGAAAATGATGTCTTGTCATGAATCTGTGTGGCTGTCCACTTGCTGTGTCTGATGAGATGCAAGTGTTATTATTACCAACGTCTGTGTCATTTATAAAGGATTTAAGAAATGTCTTTGAAAAACTCTTTTAAAGGTAGCAAAATGACCAGAAGGCTAAATGTAGAAGAATAAATACTGATGATTTATTTTCCCTTAACCACACAACTGATTGGGTATAGGAGATGTCCTTTAAATCATCCAGTTTTGCTCTTCGTTAACTGAAGGACAGAGGGCTTAAATTGTTATTGAAAATGAAGTTTAAGATATATCTATGACTTTAAGTCATCCATGATTTTACTTACACTGTCTTTCCAGGGATAGGAAGAGCTGTAATAAGCCCTGAAAATAACAAGCAGAAAATATAATGATCTGCTCATCGTTTTTATCAGTCACTGTTTTTCTCTTTCCTAGAAAGGCAATTCTAAGGCAAATTATTGGTAACTTATCTGAAAATATCATGACCTGTTCTGAAATAACATGTGAAATGACTATTTACCAAGTTGGACCGTTGATTTCATGAATTGTTAGCTCTTGTGTGCAAACGCAGGCAGGAATGAGAGGCTGCTGTGTTAACCCTTCGCTTTCCTTTGAGTCAAATAGTTTGTATGAAACAAATAGGGCAGTCATCCACTCTCCCAGCTCTATTTGCTGTCTGCCTTCAGCAAATCACTTTATCATTCTCCCACTCTGCTTCTCCACCTGGAAAATCTGGAGTAGCGTACTTATAACTCCTTTCCTTCTGAGACTGTTGAGATCTTTAGGAGAAATACACTCTACACATTCAAAGATTTATGACAGTATTATTTTTTTAAACTGCCTACTTAAAGAAGGGGAATGAACTGGAGTTGTTAAAGTAATAAGGATATGCCATTTGAGGTTAGACTGTGGTTAGCAGGAACCAACGGCCAAATGTGGTTTTGTTTTGTATTTCCTTTGTCAATTTCAGCTGACTTCAGGCCGGCCCATTCTGAAAATAAGGCTGCATTTCACAATTCCTGGAATGTGCCCACGTAAGAAAAGAAGGCAGGTAGTCTGGTGATAATGTATTTCAAGAACTAATTGTTATTTCCTGTGAATTTGCAACACAACATGCTGAGAGTTGAGTTGGAGCTAGAATATCAAATACCAAATAGTATACAAAAGGGATAACACTGCAAAAAGAATTTGAAATCAAAAATCAAAACAGAGCTCAGTGATTTCAGAAGTAATGGCTTCTTGTCAAGAATAACTGTCATTAAAATTTCCATAAGCACCAGGGAAATTGATTTTGGGGAAAAGTCTAAGGGAGGGTCTGTTTTATAAGACACAGTGAAACTTTATTTTATTCTGAATTTTCCCAGCCAAGTTTGTAAGATCTCAGATTTTTCTTGGGCTCTTTCCCTACCAAGGGGCCAAAGGTTTATCTCTATTGACACATAACAGACTAACAATTTTCATCCAGGAACCTCTATCAGCAGAGTCTGAATAGTCTCCTTTGGCTACTGAATCACACTAAGAGAGTCTCAGTCCTGAGGTGTTCAGCGGTGAGAAGTTCAAAAAATAATGAAAAGAGAACGCATACAGGCGTGACAATACGCTTCTGATGTAACACACCAAGTCCATGGAGCACAAGAATTGGTCTGGCGTCATTGTTTTATGTTCTCTGGATGTTGAAGAGTCTGATTTGCATCAGAAACCTCTGCATTCAGTAAACAAAAATCAGGATAATAATGACCAAAGTACTATTTGGAACAGAAAACAAACTGAAGCAATTGGTGTTTTGCAGTGAATTCATTCAAGATTTTATTAGTTAAGCTTTCACTTAGGTTATTAGGCTCAACTTGCTTTTTATTTCACTGGCTTCAATTACTCCAAACAAAAGGAGCCTGGGGTGTGTGTGTGTGTGTGTGTGTGTGTGTGTGTGTGTGTGTGTGAATGTCAGACATATCACAAACAGGCTTTCTACATTTGTCACATTGCAAACCCATCAACAAAAGGAAGAAGATCGGAAGGGAATGAGTGTTTTCTTTTTTCTTTCTTTCTTTTTCTTTTTCTTCTTCTTTTTTTTTTTTTTTTTTTCTGGTTTAGGGGATGGAGGGAGAATTTCTCCACACAAACAAGAAGGTTAGCATTGGAAGTCTGCTAAAAAAAATGCTAGAGCTGACCACAGGGTTGTAAATCCACTGACTGGAAGGAGGAAAAGAGAAACATTGCAAGCGACTGAAGTGTGTGTGGCTGCAATGTTTGTGGGTTAGATGAGAAACAAGCGCTGAGTGAAACAGAGAAGGGGGTGGCTGGTGTGATTTGTTTGGCGTTGGGAGCCAATAGAAATCCCAGACTGTGATAATATCCCCATGCAGCGCCGCGAGGATTCAGAGCTCAGGCTCCGGGCTCCTCTCGCGTCCGCAGGAGCAGCCCGCCTGGGACCGCGCGGCGCGGGGCGCGCTCTCGCCCCTCCTGCACCCGGCCGGCGCGCGGGGCTTCTGGGCGTCTGCTGCGGTCCGGCTGCGGGCGCACGGAAAGCGGCCGCGGGAGACCAGCCTCAGCCCCAGCCGCGGACGGTCGCACTCGGAGCAGGCAGAGGGCGACGGAGCGAGCGAGAGAAGGGACTCGAGGAGGCGGCTTCCATCGCGTCGTTGCAGGTACGCGGCTCGTCACGGCTAACGTGACCCAGACGCGCTTTCCCATTTCTGCCTTCACCAGGCGCTTAGGATGAAATGGACACTGTGGTTCCGTGGCCGGCCGGGGCAGAAAGCACGGAGGGAACGTCTCGCCGGCTTCACCCCGGGGGAGTAAAGCTGTTGGCCTGGGCTTGGGGGCCACGAGGTTGGTTCGCCTATTGAATTGTGCGTGGGTGTCAAGTAAGGACCTTCAAACCGGACCGTGATCTCTCTTTCTCTTTTAAATAACCTCAATACCCACATGTTGTCATGCAACCAACAAATACCTCTCGGTGACCGCCATTCTAATTATGACTCTGGGAGTCAAACACCATCTAATGGTTAGAAAGCAGGCTATGAACATTTCCCAACCTACCTATAGGTTAATATCCTCCCTAGAGGAATAGGAACCACTGTGGACCAAGGCATAGCTTTGGTTTTTAAAGCATGTGGCCAAGGCGCACTAACCTCATGAGTGAAATATCACTGTATCACTATGCTGTGGTTGAAGGAGAAAAAGAGAGAAGCGAGATACATATGTTTTAATGTGATTGTCAGTGATCCTTCCTGTGTACCTGATTTATTTCTACATTGTCTTACGAGTTTAAAAGTGCATTTGTATTCTGCATGTCAGGCATGATCACTTTCAGGATCTCACGTGTTACTACGTTAAAAAGTCATGAATTAGAACCATCTAGTAGATGTGATATTTGTAAGAAAATATTGATTTTATTTGGTTTGATCCTAAAACTCAGACTTCTACCTATTTCTTTTTCTTTTTTTATTTCAAGGTGTGAGTTTTGTTTAAAAAAAATCTATTTCCTGAGATTTTATCACATTTGATTTGAAATTTTAAAGATGGTTATATAACTTTCCCCTGCTGTTGATTACTCGTGATTAAATTAGCATTGCTTAACGAGCTCAGCCTTCCCGGGAAAAGCCAGAGGGAACTGCACGAAGTCTCGGTTAAAAGATTGGTTTTGCTTTGCGGTCTTCAAGTGCTGGCTGGTAATCATGTGGCTCTGAATCCCTATGAAAAGTGCTTTTTTGCAGTGGAAAAGATTGGGACTCCAGTTCAGCCAGGCAATGGCTCTGCAGCAGGTGCAGGGGCAATCACACACGTTACCTTTCGTCTAAATAGCCCTCTTCCACTCGGAAGAGGGCTATTTACCCATCGATAATTCACAATCAACTCAACATTCAGTAGTGCCTAGTTCTCAAGGTAGTCCTTGTCCCAAGGCAGGTGTCTGAGCAAGGAAGATAAGGAAGTTATAAGAAAGGTATTTGTGTTGTATATCACAGTGGAGAATTTATATTGACCTTTTTTGTTTGTTTGTTTGTTGTTTTTTCTATCAGATGAACGTGTTATCTCTTTCATTAAAGGAAATGCATGCTTAGCCCTACATGGAGTCAGGAAAACTTCATAGTTTTTGCACATTGATTCATCTGAATGATTTAATAGGGTTTTTTTTTTTAATTGTGTCAAAGTATAGACATGGCAAATGAATACTATATATAGGAGAAGGCATTTTGATTTTATAGATGAATTTTTTTTCCTTTTACATCAGAGAGAAACTGTAAAGAATTTACCTGTTCAAATAAATATAAATTAATTGACCCAAGCAAATTCTATTAGTAGTTAAGGATTGTTTTGTATGATTGTAAGCATTTGTCAATCTTCTATAAATAAAAGAGCTGCAATAAATTGGGACCTATTTCCCTCTTAATTTTCAATCTAAAGCAACATTGGGCGTGTTGGTAGCAACTTTGTGAGTGTGAGACTGATTATATTCGCTTTGTATAGACTAGGAGACACTGATGGCTTTTCAAAGATAGATATAAATAATGCTGTGATTATTCATTGTTTTGTGCTATCGTTTTTCATTGAGGCAGGCAATCAACAGTTCATTCTCTTTTTTCTTCTTTTTTTTTGTATCTTCTAAAAGCACTTGATTTTTTTTTAATATGGAACGCTTCATGAATTTGCGGGTCATCTTTGCGCAGGGGCCATGCTAATCTTGTCTGTATCATTCCAGTTTTAGTATCTGCACTGCCAAAGCGAGCACTCTCTATGAATCTTAGAGCCAGCCAGAGCTTCACATACCCTCGAGTTATATGTTTGGTAAAGTTTAAACAAGGTACATGTCTTTAAATCTCTTTAAAGTAAACACCTCTTGTTCGAATGCAAAGGAATGGTATTAGACTCTCAGTTATCATTGATATGGAGAGCATTGGCCTGTCTGGGTCAAAGGCAGACACTGAGGGACGGCAAAGACACAGGCGCACAACAGATTAGTTCAGCCACATTTGTACTTCGGTGTTGCTGCAGCAATCTCCCCTGTGCGATGTGCCAGGTTGCAGACATGTGCTCAGTATCAGCATCCTTTAAATATTGAGGGGAAAGAAAAGAATTATTTCAAGCAGGGAAAATGTGCCCAGCATTGGGCTTAAAACGGGTCACACAAAGCACCCACAAAAAAGACAAATCTTTTTGAAGGACATGGTGTTCAACTAAAAATTAGACCTACGATGATTGATAGTTCGCTTCTTGATAGTTCATTTCTAATAATATTAGGTATAATAGACCTAATAATATATAGAATTGATTTTGATCACATGTCAGGCTAAAATATGGTCCTCAGACTCAACACTAACCAATGACTTCTGTAAATTTCCCATTGCCACCACTTCTAGTTGGAAAGATGTCTTTAAGTGGCCAGCACGTTGATAGGACCCAGAAGGTATTGGAGCACTGATTTGCAGAACAGAGTCCCAGAGCCACATAGAAGTTAAGAGGATGGAAAGTGAGAGGGTGGAAGCCACAGGGTATAAAGTGAGATGATATAAAGATTGACATGCCACCATCCTGGTCAACACGGTGAAACTCCATCTCTACTAAAAATACAAAATTAGCTGGGCGTGGTGGCGTGTGCCTGTAGTCCCAGCTACTCAGGAGGCTGAGGCAGGAGAATTGCTTGAACCCGGGAGGCGGAGGTTGCAGTGAGCCGAGATCATGCTATTGCACTCCAGCCTGGGCGACAGAGCGAGACTCAGTCAAAAAAAAAAAAAAAAAAAAAAAATCAAAAGATTGACGTGCTTCAGTATAAATCCAGGAACCAAAGGAAAATGAATTTATTTCCTCTAATTAGCTTCAAATATACATTTTTGATTAGCTTCAAGTATACATTTTTGATGAGACATCCTGAATATTTTAAATAAATGCTCATGTGTTCTTAGGTATCTCACACACAGGTGTGGAACTAAAAGAAATACATTTGATGTACTGTAACACTCCTGTCTATACAGGCCAGGAGAGGGCAGCATGCAAACTCCGAAAAAGTGATTCGATAGCTCCCCTTGACCATGAGGAAGACTCCCGTCTCCAAATGGCTAAAAAATGTCTCTCCAACTTGAAGTGCCTCTTCCCTTTGGAGAGCCAACTCTAGAGTCTTAGTAAAGATACACCATCCAGAAGAGTTTGTTTCTATTTTGGCCTCCAGAATCCGTGCTACATGGCAAAATCAGAAGAGCAGCAGCATATTTCACAGGAAACCCAATTTCCCTTTCTTTTAGTTAGCTTTACCCTTTGAACCTATTCAAGCAGTCTTGATCTTTACTCTGCTAGGTGACGGGTGAGAGAAAGCGAAAAAGAATGCAATAAAAAGAGAACAAGAAGGAATGGGGTTTCTCAAGTTGGTTCTCCAGGGAAAATGTTTATGAGCTGCTTCGTCAGTAGACCCAGCCTTTGTTTTAAGCATGTCTCAAATACAAGTTCAGGACCACAGGATCGATTCTGTCCATTGACAATCAGAATCCTAGCAAGTTTGGTTTCAAAACAAAAGAGCTGGAATAGTTTCTCTTGGTTATACCCAGAATCTAAAAAATAAGAATTGTGTATCCACCTCTTAGAATTTCAAAAATGATTAAAACTAGTCCATTGTAAACCTAGCCTAACTTTTTTTTTTTGAAACAGGATCTCACTCTGTCATCCAGGCTGGAGTGCAGTGGCGCAATCTCAGCTCACTGCAGCCTTGACCTCCTGGGCTCAAGTGATCCTCCCATCTCAACTTCTCCAGTAGCTGTGACCACATGCTCACACCACCATGCCTGGCTAATTTTTGTATTTTTTTGTTGAGACAGGGTTTCACCACGTTGCCCAGGCTGGTCTCGAACTCCTGGTCTCAAATCCAGCTGCCTTGGCTTCTGCTGGGATTATTACAGGTGTGAGCCACCATGCCCAGCCAGTTAAAACTTCTTAAAACTCATGGCTCATCTGCTGTTTCCTTCATCAGAGATGAGTCATTTTCTAGGGACAAACTATAATTGCACATAGAAGAGAGAATAGTCACTCTTAAAGTGGGTGTCCTGTGACTGGCAGTGAGGACTTCTGAATGGTTCATCATAATTTCGCTAGGTTGGAGATGTTAGCTTCAGGGGCATCCTTGTCTCTTTGGGTCTTTGGTTCAGCTGCTGCACAGCTCACTACTAAATATGAGGGATCTAGGGGGAAATTCAGAGAGGGGCTTTTTAAACGACATCTGAGAAGGCCAGAGTAAAAGCATTCTGGAGGAAAAAGCTGTGGCTACTCCTAAGAGAGAAGGCAAAAGGGATGTTGGGGCCAGGTGCGGTGGCTCACACCTGTAATCCCTTGGAAGGCATGAGCCACCACGCCCGCCCCCAACATCCCTTTTGCCTTCTCTCTCCTTGGGAGGCCAAGGTGGGCAGATCATGAGGTCAGGAGACTGAGACCATCCTGGCCAACATGGTGAGGCCCTGTCTCTACTAAAAATACAAAAATTAGCTGGGCATGGTGGTGCATGCCTGTAATATTAGCTACTTGGGAGGCTGAGGCAGGAGAATCTCTTGAACCAGGAAGCTGGAGGTTGCTGTGAGCCGAGATTGTGCCACTGCACTCTATCCTGGCGACAGAATAAGACTCCATCTCAGGAAAAAAAAAGAGAGAGAGAGAGATGTTGGGCTGGGGATGGACTCATTGTGCAAGGATATAAAGACATCTGTGTCAAGAAAGAGTGATTCTGCCCCTTGTGGTGTGCAGGATTCCAGGAGGCTCAGGAGGATGCCCATGGAGGTCTCAGCTGCTTGTGCATATATGAGTCCTTGAAAGTGCTGATTTCCACTTCTCTCTGGTGCCACCATACTCTGCTGGGAGGTGTGGTGGCCTTGAATCAAAGCAAAGTGTTTCTTCAAGGACAAAGTCAAGATTCCTTGGTATCTAGGAGGAACAGGGAAGTCACTGTTTATCCCCTCCATTTTCAGCCAGATGAGCCTCTGCTGCACTCCCATGTACTGTCTAGAAGTAGGCAGAGCTTCGATGCAAGGAAAGCATGGATGAGTATGAGAGATTATTCCAGAGTCTCCATGGAATCAAATCTATCCCATAATAGTAGGGTATTAACAAATGAGGGGGAAAATAAGTCCTAGAGGCAGGGTGTGCTGGGAGGAATTGTAAGATTTATTACCTAAAGTCTAAGGCCGAGAGTCTCTTTTGCAGATTTTAATGTAGCACATCTCAATTATTTTAATATAGTCAGAGAAACCCCAGGTTCCATCTCTCTTTTGCAGATTACTTTCTAATGGAAAAAAATCTAATAGTGAAGGAGAAATCTCTTTGAAGGTGCTTACCTGACTGAGAGATACAACAGGATGGGTAAGATTCTGGCAGATGCCACAACCCTCATAACAAAGATGGAGACCATCCTGGCCAACACGGTGAAAGCCCGTCTCTACTAAAAATACCAAAAATTAGCTGGGCGTGGTGGCATAAGCCTGTAGTCCCAGCTACTCAGGAGGCTGAGAAAAGACAATCGCTTGAACCCAGGAGGCGAATGTTGCAGGGAGCCAAGATCACACCACTGCACTCCAGCCTGGGTGACACAGCAAGACTCTGTCTTAAAAAAAAAAAAGACATACTAGAAGGGTATGTTTCACTAAGAAACCATGTCTGCATTATGAATGCAAGCAATTTAGAAAGAGAAGAAATACACGACTTGTAGAAAAGTTCTCTTAAAGGACAGTTTTTGGGGGACATGAGGCCAAGAACACAAATATTCCCAAACACATCTTTCATGTTATGGATTAGCAGCCATTCCACGCTAAAATCCTTCTCTTTATAATTTATTTAAACAGTGAAAGAGGGAAAAGGAGAGGACACTGAGCAGAGGAACACTTGGCCAGCTCCTATGAAATGCTAAGTTGACTTTGTCTGGTACCAACACTGTCTGCATTAAAAATATCATTCAACCTGGTTTTGCAGTGGAGACTCTAAAGGCTGAGAGGAAGCTAATCTTATCATCTATGGAAAACTAGCCGCCTCTCTCTGCTTTTATGCCACTATAACACGAACCCTGGATATGCATTATATTTTCCAATTATAGTAGCTATGTTTTGGGAAAGTTGGTAGATGTGTGACATTATACTTATAGTTAATAAAAATCCAGCAGCTCTATAATGAGATTTCCCTGCCCTTGCTAGGAATCTAAATCTCATCAGCATTTCAAACCATCTTTCATTTTCCCTTATTAATAATTTTTTTAAATTAAAAGTGTTGAATGCATACCATGTGCCAGATTAGGGTAGACACATCCCACATATTATTTAATTCAGTCTTCACTGCAGTCCTAGAAGTTTATCGTCTGCAAGTTTTAATGATTAAGAGAATTTCATTTTTCTTTTCTTTCTTTCTTTTGAGACAGAGTTCCACTCTTTCACCCAGGCTCGAGTGCAGTGGCGCAATCTCAGCCCACTGTAATATCCCCCCCGGAGTTTCAGGCGATTCTCCTGCCTCAGCCTCCAGAGTAGCTGGGACTGCAGGCGCCACCACCATACCCAGCTAATTTTTGTATTTTTAGTAGAGATGAGGTTTCACCACGTTGGTCAGGCTGGTCTTTAACTCCTGACCTCAAGTGATTTGCCTGTCTTGGCTTCCCAAAGTGCTGGGATTACAGGCATGAGCCACTGCACCTGGTGGAGAATTTCTTATAACCATAACATGTGATAGCTGAGAACATTCCTTGAGTTAGTCAGTCCTACAGGCATGCATTTAACAGATATCTATTGAGTCCCTTCATGTAATTACAAGATAATAATTACAGACAGTATAGTTGCGTTTACTAGTATAGTCCTTTACATTATATTTTCACATACATTCTTGCATTTAATTCCTGTATTTCACATACATTCTTGTGTTTATTTCATACATTCTTGCATAGAATTCCTGCCAGTTATTTATATATGCAAAAACAGTAACAACAAACATCTTCTATAGCACTAGCCCATCACTAAATGATTGAATTTACATATATGATTTCAATCATGATGGAATATTGATTGATTTCCTTTCAGGTCCACAGGAGTGTATTTGATCAGTTGTTTAACATCCATCTAATAGAATATACACAGATGAAAAATATTCACCCTCAGGCCCACTACTTGAGAGCAAAATAGATCTGTGTAAACTTTAACTTCTCTGCTAAGAGCGTGCTCAGTGTCTGGGAGAACCATCTCAGAGACCTGCAGAGACCACATTCCATTGTTCCTTATACAAATTTGGAGCAATACAGAAATATGTATCTTCAAACGTACATACTTTGTTTTGTTTTGTTTTTCCCCCAAAGACTCGCTCTGTCTCCCAGGCTGGAGTGCAGTGACACGATCTCAGCTCACTGCAACCTCGGCCTCCCGGGTACAAGCCATTCTCCTGCCTCGGCCTCCCGAGTAGCTGAGATTACAGACGTCTGCCATCATGCCCAGCTATTTTATTTTTTTATGTTTTTGAGACAGAGTCTCACTCTGTCACCCAGGCTAGAGTGCAATGGCAGAATCTCAGCTCACTGCAACCTCTGCTCCCCCAGGTTCAAGCGATTCTCCTGCTCAGCTTCCTGAGTAGCTGGGATTACAGGCACCTGCCACCATGCTCAGCTAATTTCTGTGTTTTTAGTAGAGGTGGGGTTTCACCATGTTGGCCAGGCTGGTCTGAAAGTCCTGACCTCAGGTGATCTGCCTGCCTCGGCCTCCCAAAGTGCTGGGATTACAGGCATGAGCCACCATGCCTGGCTACTTTTTGTATTTTTAATACAGACGAGGTTTCACCATGTTGCCCAGGCTAGTCTTGAACTCTGACCTCATGATTCACCCACTTTGGCCTCCCAGAGTGCTGGGATTACAGGCGTGAGCCACCATGCCCGACCCTCAAACATACATATCTAAGACTTCAACTTGATCAGTGGTATGGAAAATACACTTAAGATGTCATTTCTGTGAACTCAGAGAATGTAAACTTTTAAGGAAACAGACAAGAAGCATCACTTTGTTTCAGAGGGTCAAATAGTATTAAGACATTTTTGACCTAGAAGAGAGTTATCTGGTAATTATGAAAAAAAAAAAATTAACCTAAGAAACTCAGGAGACCTGGGCTTGCACCTGTTTCCATTTTTCACATCCTTAGGGAAAGTCTACAATCTCTCTGGAGTTTCTGCTTTACAATGAAAAGGCGGAAGTGGCTCATTGGGCGTCATTCCAGCTGTAAACATCAGTTCTACATGCTTCCTCCTGTGAAATAGCTGACAGTTGTTAAAGAATGACTATTTGCTAAATATTTTATGGATATCATTTACTTTTTACAAAAATCTTAGCTAATAGTGGTATCCTCATTTACAGATGACATTACTAAGACTTAGAGCTTTCAAAAAGTGGCACAATCAAGCATGCTGTAGAACTGTTTCAATCCAGCCAGGCCCGGTGGCTCATGCCTGTAATCCCAGCACTTTGGGAGGCCAAGGTGGGGGATTACTTGAGGTCTGGAGTTCGAGACCAGGCTGGCTAACACGGTGAAATCCCATCTGTCCTAAAAATGCAAAATTAGTCTGGTGTGATGGTGCACACCTGTAATCCCAGCTACTTGGGAGGCTGAGGCAGGAGAATCACTTGAAACCAGGAGGTGGAGGTTGCGGTGAGCCGAGATTGTGCCACTGCTCTCCAGTCTGAATGACAGAGCAAGTCTCTGTCTCAAAACAACAACAACAACAACAACAAAAAGTTGTTTCAATCCCACCTCTTCCATACTTTCTGTAGTATGTTGTGCCTTCATTCACTTATAGGTACTGAGAAGATACTATGTGCAAAGTACTGTGCAAGATTATAGGGTATAATAGTGAAGAAGACAGATAAGGTACATTGAACAGCTCAATACTAGTATGAATGACCAAGAATAACCTAATAATTACAAGGGTGTTTGCTGGGCATTATAACCAGACTCCTCCAAAAAACTATGGCATTGTTTTGGCCTTATTAACAAAAAAGCCATTTGACAACGTCCATTTAATCATTGTAATAGTTCAATTGTTTTCTTTACATCATTTCTGATATTTTTTCCACTGGAGTATAATACGGTTTTAGCCTTCCTTGTGTAACTATTTTGTAACATGTTTCTGTCTTTCACGAACTTTTAAGCCCTCCTCAGGGCAGAGGCTATTTTTTGTTCCTCTTTTCATTTCTCAGCACAAAACTGATGCTTAAGGAACTATTTTCGATTTGAATCTATTGAGTCCCAGCTGCAGCTAATTTAGAGCTAGGCTCAGAGACGGCTGCTTATCTGCGGAAAGACACAGTCCTCAAAAAACTCTAAACACACGCATCTACCATAGGCTAAACCAGTGACAAATTCAGTCTTTTGTCTTGGGAACTTTTTGGTTTTTTTTTTCTTTTTGTCTTGTGTTATTTATCCTCTGTGTTACAGGCTCCTGTTTAAAATGATCATTTCAGTGAGAAAATAAAAACGTCATTAAAAGTTAATTAATTTTTTTTAATTGCTACTCAGACATTAAAATACTAAGGCAGCCATTTTGACAGGTTTTGTTTTCCCAAGTGAAAGAAAACTATTTATTTAATTAATTATTTATTTATTTTATTTATTTATTATTAGAGAATACTAAGGTGTTCCTGCAAATTTCTCTTTCATTCCCCTGGGATGGGCTGGTCGTAACAACGTGGAATGCATGCTAAATTTCTGGGCTCATTGCTTCTGTTTGGAAATTTAAAAATTCTTGCTCAAGCAGAAGAAAATGATAAGGTTACTTAAAATTCTGGAAACACTGTCAGTTTTGGATTAGAAGACTTAGGAAATGCAGGAGAGTTTTTAAGGACTAATTTGTTCTATGTGGTTTTCAGAGGTAAGGTTTTTAAAACATCTCTATAAGGATACTTTACCTTGGTGCGTGTGTTTGTTTGTTTTTTGAGACAAGGCCTCACTCAGTTGCCCAGGCTGGAGTGCAGTGGTGCAGTGGCATGATCTTGACTTACTGCAGCTTCAACCTCCCAGGCTTAAGTGATCTCCCCATCTCAGCCTCCCAAGTAGCTAAGACTAGAGGCATGTGCCACCATGCCTGGCTAATTTTTTAATTTTTTGTGGAGATGAGGTCTCACCACATTTCCCAAGCTGGTCCCGAACTCCTGGGTTCAAACAAACCTCCTGCCTTGGCCTCGCAGAGTGCTGGGATTATAGGCGCAAGTCACCATGCCCAGCCTACTTTGGCATTCTATAAGAATGGAGGGGAATCTGTGAAATTTGATGGAAAAAAATTTGCGTCTTGATTTCCACTTACCTGTAACTGAAATATCACCTTCTCTTTAGTTATGACTATAACAAACTATTAATGGAACCATGGCTCTGCCACCAATAGAAATCAAAATCATTTTCATAGCGTGTTACTATAGATACCAATGTCTCATGATATCACTTACACTTATCTAGTACTCAACACTGCTTCAAAATTATGGAGTCATCATACCTGCTTCTAGAGCTCATTATTTAGTGCCTTGTAAAGAAGACCTTACAATTGTATATCATACATTTGTTTTATATATATGTGTATATATATATACACACACACACACATACATATACTTGTATAAAGCTGATATAGTTGAACTATTTGTCCCCTCCACATCACATGTTGAAATGTGACCCTGATATTGGAGGTGGGGCCTGGTGGGAGGTGTTTTGATTCTGGGTTCATCCCTCATGAATGGCTTGATGCCCTCCCCATGGTAATGAGTGGGTTCTCCCTCAATCCGTTCCCTTGAAAGCTCATTCTTTAAAAAGAGCCTGGCACCTCCCTTCTCTCTCTCCTGCTCCCTCTCTTACCGTGTGACACCCCTGCGTCCCCTGAACCTCTCACCATGAGTGGATGCTTCCTGAGACCCTCACTAGGAGCCGAGCAGATGCTGCTTGTACATCTGCAGAACTGTGAGCCAAATAAACCTCTTTTCTTTATAAATTACCCAGTCTCTTCAGGCATTCCTTATAGGAGTGCAAATGGACTAATACAATAGCATATGTATATGTAGATATATAATCATTTCCCTTGTAATATTGTATACTTTCTGATTTTATTTTATTTCAACTTTGTTTTTATTTATTTATTTTTTTTGAGATGGAGTTTCACTCCTTTTGCCCAGGCTGGAGTGCAATGGTACAGTCTTGGCTCACTACAACCTCCAGCCTCCAGGTTCAAGCAATTCTCCTGCCTCAGCCTCCTGAGCAGCTGGGATGACAGGCACATGCCACCATGCCTGGCTAATTTTGTATTTTTAATAGAGACAGGGTTTCTCCATGTTGGTCAGGCTGGTCTCGAATTCCTGACCCCAGGTGATCCGTCTACCTCGGCCTCCCAAAGTCCTGGGATTACTGGCGTGAGGCACCACACCCGGCCTACTTTCTGAATTTAAAAACATTATTCTGAAAAAGAGTCATTAGGTTTCATTACACTTTAAGGGGGTTCATGGGGAATAAAGTAAAAAATCCCATGCAGTAGGGCAGTCAATTTGACGCCAACCTTTCTAATACCTTCAGTTGTCTTAAATGGAATGGGTCACCATGTGAGCCAATGAAGCTTGTGCTGGTGGGGGAGATGGATGGGAGATGGAGGGGAGATGGAGGGGAGTTGGAGGGGAGATGGAGGGGAGTTGGAGGGGAGATGGATGGGAGGATGGAGGGGAGATGGATGGGAGAGGAGTCATGCATCAGATATGGAGTGGGCCTTGATGGTAAAACCCAACACTGAGACTCTTTAGGCTCAAGAGAAATGGAAAGGAGAGAAAGGAGATGTTTATCTCTTTCCTCTACTGGAATTTGCTCTAGTTTTACCTAAATGGTTTCTATAAAGAGGGAAGAGTCCCTGAAAGCATACCTCATGCCACTGATCTTTGTGTTTGAAACTGGATGGTTTCAAGCACCAGTAATTACTTGTTGGATGAGTAGATTGAATGGCTGAAGGCCACAGTTGATGATCAGATGTGGCTCTGCCCTGGAGTCAGAGCCTATCTGTTTGAGTTCCCACTGACAGCTCCCCACCACGCTGGAATTCTCTTTTCATGCTCTTTTCTCTTCTGCTGTGATGTGAGCTCTTTAAGGAATCACAATTATTTTTATCTGGTATGTTACAGGGAATCACAATGCTTAGTGTTTGGTGAATGAATGAATAAGTGGCCCTGTAGAGGTCACTATTGTTACAGAACCAATGGACCCATTAAAAATAAATAAATTGGCCAGGCTCGAACCCAGGAGGCGAAGGTTGGTTGTGGTGACCCGAGATCACACCATTGCACTCCAGCCTAGGCAACAAGAGTGAAACTCTGTCTCAAAATAAATAAAGGAAGGAAGAAACATATAAGAAAGAGTACTTCTGACTTTACGCAGCTTAAGTATCATGGGATGGGGTCATAATGTTAAATTCTGGGCCACCACGTACCCAAATACAAACCTCAAAAAAGACTTGAGTTTTGGTAAGACAAGGAACCTCTCTCCTGTTCTGCTTAATGCAAGTGTTGACAGCAAAAATCTTTTAGGATTGCTGGGGCCTAGGCAGGCTCTGAAAATATCTAGGGAGGTAAAGTATTTTATTTGGGACCTCAGCTGAGAACTTCTCCATATTAAAGATGCCAGATATTCCTGCAAGTGTCCTTCATTCTCCTAAGGTTATGGAACTAGTTTTGGAAGGTACTGCTTTAGTTGAAAGGAAGCGGAGGGAGGTGGGCAGGGTAGGATTTATGGAGCACTTACTATATGTTCCAGGTATTTTAACACACAGTATCTTTTTTAAAATTAATTTTGAGACAGATTTTTGCTCTGTCTCCCAGGCTGGAGTGCAGTGGTGCCATCTCAGCTCACTGCAACCTCCACCTCCTGGATTCAAGCGATTCTCCTGCCTCAGCCTCCTGAGTAGCTGGGATTACAAGTGCCCGCCACCACACCCGGCTAATTTTTGTATTTTTAGTACAGATGGAGTTTCGCCATGTTGGCCAGGCTGGTCTCAAACTCCTGAACTCAGGTGATCTGCCCACCTTGACCTCCAAAGTGCTGGGATTACAGGCGTGAGTCACTGGGCTCAGCCTAACACACAAAATCTTAATAAGTTTTTGTAACATCATTTTAAGGTAAGTGCTGTTGTCCACATTTTACCAACAAAGAACTGAAGATCACTGAGGTCCAGTAAATTTCCTAACTTCACAGCCTCCTCCTGGAGACTGAATAAGCATCCAGACTGAGGGCTTAGAATGCCAAAGAACATTCATCAATTGCCATTTCGTTACAAAACTCCAAGGCAGTGCCTTGGCCCTTAATAACTTTGGCTCTATCTCCTCACATTAACTTAGGTTTCAAACTGGAGACAGGCATAAGAGTCCAGGTAGGTTGTGTTGGGTGGGAAGTCACACTCGGAGGGATCTGTACCACTGGTTTGGAGCACAAATTTTGAAGTCAAATAACCTGGCTTTGTGCCTATTTGTGTAGAGCTATCACTTAGTATCAGTAATCCATCTGAAGTTGTATAGTGCTATCTGAAGAATTAGGGGAGATAGGCCAGGCACCGTGGCTCACACTGGAACTCCCAGCACTTTGGGAGCCTGAGGCGGGTGGATCATGAGGTCAAGAGATCAAGACCATCCTGGCCAACATGGCAAAATCTGGTCTCTACTGAAATACAAAAATTAGCCAGGCATGGTGGCGGGTACCTGTAGTCTCAGCTACTCAGAAGGCTAAGGCAGGAGAATCACTTGAACCTGGGAGGCAGAGGTTGCAGTAAGCCGAGATCATGCCATTGCACCCCATCCTGGGCGATAATGCAAGACTCCATCTCACACACACACACACACACACACACACAAAAGAAGAATTATGTGAGCAAATGCTTTTTTCTCAGGCATAAAAACTCAATCATTATTATTATCATTATTTTGCAGACTTTTGATATTAGCGTATTGGGGCTGAGAAGCAAAGGTCTTCAGAATGTTATCTACGAAGGTTGCTGAAAGAACAGTTTATTACTATTACTACTTTGAAATTGAGGCTTCAAATCCAATTTTGTGAACTGAGTTAAATAAATTGAAGTATTTAGACCTCAATTTTATCTTTGAAATGGAAATAATATTTATTTGGAGGAAGAGCTAATCAAGCACTCTTAACAAAGCCATTGATTCATTCAACAAGTATTTATGGAACCAGAGCTAGAAATAGCAGGAGATCAAAAGATGGACCACATTTTCAAGAAGCTAATAGCGCAGGGGGAAGGCAAGACATGCATGTCAACAATGAAAACACGGCTGGGTGTTATGGGTCACACCTGTAATCCCAGCACTGTGGAAGGCCGAGGCCAGTGGATCACCTAAGGTCAGGAGTTTGGGATCAGCCTGGCCAACATGGTGAAACCTCGTCTCTACTAAAAATACCAAAATTAGCCAGGTCCGTGGTGATGGGCACCTGTAATCCCAGCTACTTGGGAGGTTGAGATAGGAGAATTGCTTGAACCCAGGAGGTAGAGGTTGCAGTGAGCCAAGATCACAGCATTGCACTCCAGCCTGGGTGAAAAGAGCAAAACTCTGTCTCAAAAAAAAAAAAAAAAGAAAAAAAAGGCCAGGCATGGTGGCTCAGGCCTGTAATCCCAGCACTCTGGGAGGCCTAGGTGGGCGGATTACGAGGTCAGGAGATTGAGACCATCCTGGCTAACATGGTGAAACCCCGTCTCTACTAAAAAATACAAACATTAGCTGGGCGCGGTGGCACACGCCTGTAGTCTCAGCTACTTGGGAGGCTGAAGCAGGAGAATCACTTGAACCTGGGAGGCGGAGGTGGCAGTGAGCTGAGATCGTGGCACTGTCCTCCAGCCAGGGCAACAGAGTGAGACTCCATCTCAAAAAATAGTAATAAAAAAATAAAATAAAAACACAAGGTGAAAACTGGATAGAACTGGTAAAGACATGGACACATAGGTACTCTGAGTGTTGGATTAGTGAACTGTTATTTCCAGGGAAGATGATCTGAGTGCTGCTGTAAAGGTCTGGGAAAATCACATTGTGCTGCTTTTCACAATTTTCTTTCTACTTTCTCCACTCCATAATACATGTTATATGTTTGATCCCTTCTAACTGAAGAGTTTCCAAGATATAAGGATAGAACATAATTCCTCATTTTACACCTAAGGAAGTGATAGCCCAAAAAGTTGTGTGTGTTTTTTGGTTTTTTTTTTTTGAGATGGAGTCTCACTCTTGTTGCCGAGGCTGGAGTGCAGTGGCACGATCTTGGCTCACCGCAACCTCCACCTCCTGAGTTCAAGTGATTCTTCTGCCTCAGCCTCCCGAGTAGCTGGGACTACAGGCGCGTGCCACCACACCGGGATAATGTTTTTCTAGTGGAGGTGGGCTTTCACTGTGCTAGCCAGGATCATCTCAATTTCCTGACCTCATGATCCACCCACCTCAGCCTCCCAAAGTGCTGGGATTACAGGCATGAGCCACCGCGCCTGGCCAAAGTTTTGTGTTTTAAGACTGCAAAGTAGTTTGTTGACAAATTAGCACTAGAACCCCAGTTTTCTCATTCCCAGTCTATCCTTCTTTCTACTCCACCATGCTCCCTTTTGAGCCTCCACCGTGAGGCTGAGCCTAAATCAATAGTACATGAAGTGTTGCAAGATAGATTTCACAAAGGTCCAAGGTACAGCTGCAGGTTATGTGCCCAAATGGGGGAGAAATCATTTGCTTTGGGGGCAATAGAAGGATTTCATATAAACGCAACAAAGTTTGCCGTTGTTTCATTTAGATCATTTTTCCTAGTGCTCACTGCACTACTAAATTATCCCGGAGCTTGGACACTCCAAAGCTGGGGTCCATTGAAATAGTCTTAATCATTTCTAGAAGCCCAGTGATGCCTTCAGCTGGTGTGATGGATAAAGTAGCAGCTATGGCCATTGACTACCCTTCCCAGGTTTTCAAGTGTTGTGGTACATTTTGGCTTATCAAAGTAATAGCTATGACTCTTCTTCCCTTCTGTTTGACCAAAAGACTGGTGGGGAGTGAGGATGGATCTTCTCTGTGATATATGTGCTCAGGTTTTTCCCTTTCCCCAAACTGGTGTTTCCTCTAGTCCAAATACCCCATTTGGACTGGTTTATTTGGTCATGCTTAGAGCTTTAACCAATAAATGCAGCCTCTGGACAGGATTCAGGGACAGAAATGAATCTATCCATCCAGAACTTTTTCCCTTTGGTTTGTCAGAGAAAAGTCACTCCCTGGAGGAAAACATCCTGTTCTTCTTTGGCAGATCATGTTGGCACAACACTTCCTCTGCTCACCCACCCCTTTTTAATGTCTAGAACCACACATGCACACAACCAGGCAGCCACCTGGGATGACAGACTTCCCAATAAATCATAGACACAGCTCTCACTTACTGGTTTTTGTTTTGTTTTGTTTTTTGAGACAGAGTCTCACTGTTGCCCAGGCTGAAGGGCAGTGGCATGATCTTGGCTCACTGCAATCTCCGCCTCCCGGATTCAAGCAATTCTCCTACCTCAGCCTCCCAAGTAGCTGAGACTACAGGTGTGCACCACTGCACCTGGCTAATACTGTTTTTAGTAGATATGGGGTTTCACCATGTTGTCCAAGCTGGTCTCAAACTCCTGACCTCAAGTGATCCACCTGCCTCAGTGTCCCAAAGTGCTGAAATTACAGGCATGAGCCACCATGCCTGGCCACTTACTCTTTGTTGGATGAATCAGTGGATGGATGGATGGATGGATGGATGGGTGGATGGATAAGTGAATGGATAAAATGTAGCCACTCTTATCCATGGTATTTTGAGAGCACCATGAGAGTCAGTAGCCAGATGGACTGTTCACAATGGGGCCAAGTATTATCCTTTAAAGAGACAAGCAGACATTTAACTCCAGAAGAAAAAGCAGCACAGTGCATGGCGTAGATCAAGCAGAGTATGCCAAGGCAGAAGAGCCGTATTCCATGGCTACTCACTTATGCTTGCCATCCTATTCCAGTTGAGTTCACATGCCACTGACTGAGTAATTAGGCCAGGAAAGATAAAAAAAAAAAAACTTACCCTAATACCAAGTTCTTTTTATCCAAATTTGGAGCAAAACTTCTGAGCTCTATTCTTGGGGTTGAATGAGATCGCATTGCTGATGACTGATGTCTGAATAGGCACCATATGGATTTGTACAAAGGGAAGAAAATAATCCTCAGTTGTAAAAATATCTTTGGTCTTCATAAGGGTGATATGCACCCACATGTTTCTGTCAGGTGGTTTTGCTATAAATGATTACTCTTGGACTAATAGAAAAATTTCCTTTTATAGTGATTGTACATTTTCCCAGATTATCAGTGTAGCATGCAAAATCCCACAACTTCAGACATTCAGAAGATCAAAGGCAGAGAGGCCATTGGGGTCTTCAGACAAACCACACACCAGAACAATAGTTTGGCTACCAAAGCCCCTTCAATAACAACAAGAAAGTGTGCTTTCATAATTACCAAGCTGCACTGTGAAAACCAATATGCATTCCTAATTTTTGCATTAAATATTCCTGTTGTTTCTTGAAGGCAGTAAATCCAAATTGTCTCCATATGATTAAAACATTCGCCAGTTGAGGTTTGGAGCCGTTTAGTCGATACGAACTGCAGTGGTGTTGAACTGATTTTCTGTTTCAAATGACAGCCAAAACTATCAAATAAATCCAGAAATATTTATTAGGGTGGCTTCTGAATATATAGAGTGTAGTTCATGACACACTCAGTAATCTCACTGAAGGAAGAGAAAAGATTTTTTCCATCTGTGTAACCCCTCAGTAGCTGGCAGAGAGAAAGTTGCTCAGGAAATGTTTTGGGGGTGCATAAAAAAATGAGTAACTTAGACACGGAGATGTGAAAGAAAGGATCTGTTAATATTTAAAATATAACAAAGACACAGATAATACCAATAAATCAGCCATCTGCTTAGAACTTTAGTCCTATTTCATCAGAGCTCTGATTTGTGTATATTTCACAAACATTTATTGAGTTTCTGTAACGTGCCAGGCATTGGGAATATAAAAAAGAGTAAGATCTAGTCCTTGCCTCCCAGAGGCTCCCAGGTCACTAGGAGAAACAAACATGTAAACAAACAGCCACATTCAATACTAAGGGTGACCTCCGAGCAAAATGAGACAGGAGCAAGGCGGAAATGGACATTTGAAACACGAGTTTTGCTCAGCAGGGATTGTGGAGCCCATCTCATAGTAGAAGAGACGGTGTGCTTGTTTTTCATAGCGCTTCCCAGCTCTCACATCACCTTCTTAGCAGCTTCGTTTTGTTGTCGTGACAGCATAGCAGCTCTGCTGTGAAGTTCCTTTCTAGCTTCTGAAACGAGGAGGACAGGCATACAGTTTGCGGCACCTAAATATCCCACTGATTTGCTTGCCTGTAGCTCAGAAGTGCCCTTCGGCAACCTGTGCTCTGACAGCCCTGGCTTCTGGGCTTTGTTGCATACCAGAGACAGTGGGCTTATTCCTGGCTTTTTTTTCTAAAGGATCGTAACGGTCATTAAAATGGATGATTGGAATCCAAGCAAGTCACATTCAGGTGTAGTTCTTCGGAAAAATATGATCCTAGGAAGGGAATGCGCCACAGAAGAGTAGTAATACTCTGTTTCTGGTTTCATATCTGGCAGTGGCTGAATTTTAGTTCATGAGAAAGAAGGGCAGAGCAGGCCCATAGTTTCCAGCTTTTATTTACTTGTGCACTGGCCAGAATGCAGGATGGAGAAAGTGACTATCAAAAGGTCAGATCCTCTTTTTTTCTCTCCCCCAAGTATGCACAAGGAGATAACCAAATGTTTGTTTTGCTATCAGAGCATAATTTTGGGTACGTCTACGTGACTAAAGGCAACTGAATTGAAATCCTGCTTCATAGGCTTACCTGGAATGCTCTAAACTGCTCTCAACAGCCTGAGATGACATTAAAAGTAGATTGAGTCACTTTGCTTTTTTTTTTTTTAGACAGAATTTCACTCTTGTTGCCCAGGCTTGAGTGCGATAGCACAATCTCTGCTCACTGCAACCTCCGCCTCCTGGGTTCAAGTGTTTCTCTTGCCTCAGCCTCCCGAATAGCTGGGAATACAGGTGCGCACCACCACGCCCGGCTAATTTTTGTATTTCTTTTTTTTTGAGATGGAGTTTCGCTCTTGTTGCCCAAGCTGGAGTGCAATGGCATGATCCTGGCTCACCACAATCACTGCCTCCTGGGTTCAAGTGATTCTCCTGCCTCAGCCCCTCGAGTAGCTGGGATTACGGCATGTACCAACCAAGTCCAGCTAAGTTTGTATTTTTAGTAGAGATAGGATTTCTCCATGTTGGTCAGGCTGGTCTCTAACTCCCGACCTCAGATGATCCTCCATCTCGGCTGCCCAAAGTGCTGAGATTACAGGCGTGAACCACCGCGCCCGACTAAATTTTTGTATTTTTAGTAGAGATGGGATTTCACCATTTTGGTTTGACTGGTCTTAAACTCCTGACCTCAGGTGATCCACCTGCCTCGGCCTCCCAAAGTGCTGGGTTTACAGGCGTGAGCCACTGCACTCGGCAAGTGTTCTACTATAATAACTGATATTATAGTCATCACACCTTATTTAGGATTTATTATATGCCAAGGATGCAAATAAATCTTCTGGTGCATTTAAGCCTTAGCAACAATCCTGTGAGAAGAGCATTGTCATCCCTGTTCTCCAGAAACCGGATCATCGGGTCACTTCCCCTTGAGGAAAAGGTAGACCCTTTTTCTGCCTGCCTCCAAAACTTTCTCTTAATCTTCATGCTAGACTAAGAAGACCTGGGCATATTATTAGGTGTTTTATAAACACAGTCTCATTCAATTCTCAAGATAAGCCAGGTATTATTATTATCCTTTTTCAAACAAATGAAGGTCCAGAGATCCAGTGCCAAAAGCAGGGAGACAGAATTCAGACCCAGCTCGGCCTGGCTCCAAAGCCCGGGCTTTCTGTCCACTCTATATGGTGCTTCCAGATGGGTTCCAGGGCACCATCCTCATTCTCAGATTGCCTTCCCAGTGACTTTTCTTGCCCCTGAAATTCCCTTATTAGAGAATAACACCTTCCATTCTATAATTTGGAATATTACTGGAAAAGCAAAATACTGCTGGGATATTTGAAGACTGACTCAGAGAGCTCTGGGTTGCCAAGGGCTGCACAGGAGGAGGGGCACAAGGTGAGGGTGCATAAGGAGGGGAGAAAGTACAACCCCAAGAGAGCAAAAGAACTTAAGAAGAGGAGACGTGAGAGGCAATGAAGAAAGCACATGCTTCACTTTTTCTATGGGCTAACTCACTGGGTATTAGATTGCCTTGTTTATATGTATTATACAGTCATGTGCCACATAATGACATTTTGGTCAAGACAAACTGCATATGTGACATGTTCCCATAAGATTATAATGGAGCTGAAAAATTCTTATCACACAAATGTTTACCTGTGTTATTTCCTTATCCTATTCAGTACAGTAACCTCCTGAACAGGTTTTTGTTTGTTTGTTTTGTTTTTGAGACAGTCTTGCTCTGTAACCCACCAGGCTGAAGTGCAGTGGCGCGATCTCAGCTCACTGCAATCTCCACCTCCCAGGTTCAAGCCATTCTCTGCCTCAGCCTCCCGAGTAGCTTGGATTATAGGCAGGTGCCACCATGCCTGGCTAATATTTTGTATTTTTAGTAGAGACCAGGTTTCACTGTGTTAGCCAGGATGGTCTCGATCTCCTGATCTCATGATCTGCCTGCCTCGGCCTCCCAAAGTGCTGGGATTACAGTCTTGAGCCACCGCATCCAGCATCTTGAACAAGTCTGTAGCCTCTGAGCAATAGGCTATACCGTATAGGCAAGGTGTTTGTAAGTATGCTTGCTCTGTGATGCTCATACAAGGATGAAACCCCTAAAAACACATTTTTAGAATGTGTCCTCTGTCATTAAGTGACATGACACATGACTGAATATATCTATATCTATCTATCTATCTATCCCTATCTATATATGATGACTCTGAACTAAGTTTTCCTTTGAATTTCACTGGTATCCCCTGAAGATATTATTTATAAGAAAATCTATGCCAAAGAACATATACAAACTCAACTTGGTTTTTCTTGGGTCTTTCTCTTATATCTTCTTTTGGATATATTACTACATTCTCAAATGTTCTACCCATGTAAGGCTTCCCCACTATTTCAAATGGTTGAGTTTCTCAGTCCAGTTTTCCTGTCTTCTTAGGTTCATACCCAATATTCTCTCCTGGTTTATTTCCAGGAAAAGAGCGAATAAATAATGAACCGATTTTTAGCCTTTTACTCTTTTATCAATTTCATGCAGTGATTGACTGCTCCCCACAATGCCTGCCAAATGTGGTATGAATATTGCACAGCGAGGAACTTAGTTTCTGGAAATCAAGCTGATGAAAACTCTCAAAACCAGGATGAGGCCAGGAACAGTGGCTCATGCCACACCTGTAATCCTAACACATGGGGAGACCAATGCAGGAGGATCACTTGAGCTCAGTAGTTCAAGACCAGCCCGGGCAACTTAGGAAGAACCCAAACTCTACTAAAAAAAAAAAAATTAGCAGTGTGTAATGTTGTGTGCCTGTGGTCCCAGCTACTTCAGAGGCTGCAGCAGAAGGATTTCTTGAGCTCAGGAGTCTGAGGTTGCAGTGAGCTATGATCACGCCATTGCACTCCAGCCTGGGAAACAGAGTGAGACCCTATCTCAAAACAAACGAACGAACTAGGATGACCATAAAACAAATCACCCAAACTGGACTGCTTTTAAATTAAAAGAGGGTGCTATTAACACTGGGATAGCTGGCAGGCTCTAGGCCATTGCTGGGCAAACAAGGTCACGGAGAAAGAGTGACGTCTGCCACTAAGGTCGTGTCAGCCCTTTTAGGTAATGTAGTCCTTGCCAATCACATATGTCATTTCATGGACGCTGAGAACAATCGCGCCTACTCATTTACAAACCCTAGGAATCTACTGTGCCCCCTGCCTAGGCTAGGCCCTGCTGAGGATTCCCCCGTGAAGCTCAGAGCCTACTGCAACACACAAAGGTGACTTACATTAGTAATAGCAGCGATACTAACCAACTTACATTGAGAACTTTCCATATGACACATACTTTGCTGATTGCTTTTTGTTCATGATCTCATTTAATCCTCACCTAATCTTAAAAACAAGGTAGAGTCATTGTGCTGGATTTTTTTTTTTTTTTTTTTTTTTGAGATGGAGTCTAGCTGTGTCACCCAGGCTGGAGTACAATGGCACAGTCTTGGCTCACTGCAACCTCCGCCTCCTGGGTTCAAGCGATTCTCCTGCCTCAGCCTCCCAAGAAGCTGGGATTACAGGTGTCTGCCACCACGCCTGGCTACTTTTTGTATTTTTAGTAGAGATAGGGTTTCGTCATGTTGGTCAGGCTGGTCTCAAACTCCTGACCCCGTGATCCGCCCACCCTGGCCTCCCAAAGTGCTGGAATTACGGTCATGAGCCACATTGCCTGGCCTGTGCTGGATTTTTAAATCAGGATACTGAGACTCAGAGAGGTAAGTTATATGTTGGTCTTCCAACAAATAACTGGTCTCCCAACTTATAACTTGTGGAAACAAGATTCAGGAGTCAGTGTGTGGGATCTGAAGGCTGCTTCCCTGCACAGGACACTAAGATAAATGTCATGGTAGAGATAGGAGCCAAGTGACAGTGGATTGCAAAGCAGCCTTTTCCCCCCTTTCTGTCATACATGGGGAGCACAAGAGGAGGGAAAGCTTTATAAAGGAGACGACATTTGATATGGACCTTAAAGATTACCAAGACTTTCATCAGGGAGCAGAGAGGCAGAGTGGAGACATTCCAGGCCAAGTCCAAACCTCACGGGCTGGTGCATGGGCCAGGGGAGCAATTTTCTCCCCTGTAACACAGTATGTAAGGGACAGAGATGGAACCTGTGTATTGAAGGCTGCCTGTCTCTGCAATGGAGAGCAGAAAAGGGCCCCAAGTTGACAACATTTTTGAGGCACATAAATACGTGATCATGTGCAGAGTTGTATGGTCCCTAGGACGTGGTTCTTTCTTTTCTTTTCTTTTTTTTTTTTTGAGATGGAGTCTCGCTCTGTTGCCAGGCTGGAGTGCAGTGATGCGATCTTGGCTCACTGCAACCTCCACCTCCCAGGTTCAAGGGATTCTCCTGCAACAGCCTTCTGAGTAGCTAGGACTACAGGTGTGCGCTGCCACACTCAGCTAATTTTTTTGAATTTTTAGTAGAGACAGGATTTCACCATATTGGCCAGGATGGTCTTGATCTCATGACCTCATGATCCGCCTGCCTCAGCTTCCAAAAATGCTGGGATTACAGGCATGAGCCACCGCGACCGGCCCCTAGGAAGTGGTTTCTATCACTTGCCAGGACTGTAGACTCTATGTTAAGCATCCAGTCAAGGAATACATCAAGAAAGGCTTCAGCTAACCTTATTTGTCAGAGGATATCAAGTGCTGGATTCTATCTAAGTGAATTCTGAAGATAACTAAAAAGGACCATTTGAATGGCTCTCTTAACATTTAAATATTTTTTCGGCACAAATATTTTCTATTTGTGAAAAAAATAAACTATTATTTATTTCCCCAAATTACCCAAAAGGCCACTGTTTGATGGTATCTTGGTGCGTCCACTGGCAAAATAAAAAGTTACAAGACAGTCTCTTCACATATAAACTTGTCTTACAAATGAACTGTGTCTTACCGGTCTGATTGCATTTCACTCTAAAAGTCATGAGATGTGCTAACTAGTAATATTTTATTCACCTTCCAGGTGAAATTAAATTTTAGAAGTAATCTCAAAGCAAATTTGCCTACCTGTCTACATTGACTCTTTTGTTAAATGTATTTTTGGTTCCAATCCCAAGATGGAGTGTCTCTCAGCTGTAGCCTGAGCCTTTAGAATTCTTCCAATTGTAGCCTGGAGTGGAGGCTCCCATCACAGACTTTTATGTCCTTGGAAGAAGACTGTAAAATTTTATAGCCAATTGTAGAACCATGGTCTGAAAAACCTATTCAAACCTTTCAAATATGAAGTTCATCCTACGGTAGAATTAAGAGCCATTTATTTTCTATCAAAAGCATCATAAACAGCTCCATACCTTGTAGTAAATCAGGAAACCAGATTGCCAGGGAAGGTACTGGGCCTACTAGCTCGGCTGCTGGAGCTGTTTCAAAAGCTGCTGGATGACCTCCAAAGGCCCCTTCCACTTCAAAAAACTCCCTCACTTTTCAGCAAGTCATGACTTATGACCAGGTCTTGGGCAACCCAATCCATGGCCATCTGTGAAAGAGCAATCCATTTCCAGATCATTAGGAAAATTACCAAGCCTAGCACTTAGTTGAAATAAAGGCCAGAAAAGTTGAAAGAGAGAGATGTGGGCAAGAAGAAACAAATGTACCAAGAGGAAATTCCACCTAAACGTGAGCGTCAACTTACATGAGTGAGGAAGGAATACCAAAGACATAGCTCTTCTGTACACATGGGCCTCCTTAACACCAGCCTCCATCATCAAATGCTGAATAATCTATTTAGGTGTATATCTAAGCAATGCAACCTCTTTTCAGTTTTCTAACAACATTAATTCCACTTCATTCAATATGTTCCTTCAACAAACACTTATTGAGTCCCTTGTATGTGTTAGTCAGTCTGTCGAGCTCTGGGACTACCCTGGAGGATCATAACTGTATGATTCATGCCTTCATGGAGCCAATCACAGTGGCAGAGAGTGAAAAGTGAACAAGGAAATAATAAATAATTGTGTTAGTTGCTGCGCAGAAAACAGTGTGTTTCTTTTGATTAGGTGGAGAGGGAAATTTCCCTTGAGGAAATGTCAGTTAAGGAGAAGGCAGTTAAGAAGTCAGTTATAAGACTGGTAGAAGAACAAACACAAAATCCTCAAACCAAGGCTGGACGCAGTGGCTCATGCCTGTAATTCCAGCACTTTGGGAGGCCAAAGTGGGTGTGGATCACCTGAGGTCAGCAGTTCGGGACCAGCATGACCAACATGGTGAAACTGTCTCTACTTAAACTACAAAATTAGCTGGGGGTGTGCTAAAACTACAAAATTAGCCTGTAATCCCAGCTACGTGGGAGGCTGAGGCAGGAGAATTGCTTGAACCTGGGAGGCAGAGGTTGCAGTGAGCCAAGATTGCACCACTGCACTCCAGCCTAGGCAACAAGAACAAAACTCTATCTCAAAAAAAAAAAAAAAAAAAGCAGAAAAAAAATGCTCAAACCCAGAAAGAACAGGACCAGGTGTTTTCTAGAAACTTCTAGAAGATACTTGTGTTCAGAACTTAGTGTGCAAATGACAGTGGAACAATTTGAGGTGCAAAAACTAGCAAGCTATCAAGATACTACAGGTCCATAGCTAGGGTAAAGAGCTCTGATGTTATTCTACGTGACTGTTATTCCACACTAAAAGCATGGCTGAACACAACACACTGAATAGCATCTAATAATGAAATAAGCGCATCTTCAAATAAATGTTCTTAAAATACAGACGTGGTGGGCATGGTGGCTCACACCTGCAATCCCAGCACTTTGGGAGTCTGAGGCAGGTGGATCACGAGGTCAGGAGTTTGAGACCAGCCTGACCAACATGGTGAAACCCCGCCAGTACTAAAAATACAAAAATTAGCCGGGCATAGTGGCGCATACCTGTAATCCCAGCTACTCAGGAAGCTGAGGCAGGAGAATCGCTTGAACCTGGGAGGCGGAGGTTGCAGTGAGTCAAGATCACGCCATTGCTCTCCAGCCTGGGGGACACAGTGAGACTCTGTCTCAAAAAAAAAAAAAAAAAAATACAGATGTAGTTATGATGTTTTCCTGCTCACAGATCACTGTTCAAAGAAAATGGAAATTCCCAGGCCCTGAGGAGAGGGTCCTTCTCCATCTCACTGTACGCACATCCCCTCCACCTCCCCACATGTGGCCTGTGAGCTGATCACCCCCTCCACCTAAACATGTACTGCATTTTTCTAGGCTCATGCTGCGCCTTTCTCCTCCTCCCCAAGTCCAACATCCGCCTGAAATCCTACCCATCTGTCCAGATCCAGCTTAAAGGCCACCTGTTCCAGCAAGCCTTCCCTTTATCTGTCTGCTAGAATTTTCCTTTCCTTCCTCTGTCCTCCCAACGGACTTTGCACCTCTCTTAGAGTGCTTACCGCAACCTGCCTTGAACTGTACCTATTTATGCGCATCACCTTCCCTCATGAGTACAACCTGCTCGAGTTCAGCTAGGTGCGAATGATCAGATCTCATAGGAGAACCCATTGTTCTCGTAGGAACAGGGCATCCCTAGATACCAAAGAAAGTAGAAGAGATTCTGAGAAAGGAACATAAGGCAATGAAAGGTGAAGAGTAGGATGAGGAAAGAAACAATCTTTAAATTTAAGTTAATTTCATTTTAAAATTAAATTAAAGAGATAGGGACTTGCTCTGTCACTCAGGCAGATGTGCAGTGGTGTGGTCACAGCTCCCTACAGCCTCGACCTCCAGGGTGCAAGCAATCCTCCCACCTCAGTCTCTTGAGTAGCTGGAACCACAGGTTTATGTCTCCCAGTGCAGCTAATTTTTAATTTGAAGTTTAATGTGTATAAATACGTGAGTCTCATTATGTTGTCCAGGCTGGTCTTGAACTCCTGGTCTCAGGGGATCCTCCTGCCTCAGCCACTGAAAGTGCTGGGATTGTAGGTTTGAGCCATCAAGCTAGCCAGAAACGTGCTTGCTAAACAAGTAACTATGCTTTGAAAATGCTTCAAAGACTATATTTTAAGGTTAAATCTTCCTAAACTTAATTCAAGCAGCATATTCATCTCAACTCAACTTCACTTTTGACATATTAGTGTCATTTTGTAGAGGTACAATTGTCTGGTCAAAAAACATAGATTCCGGTTGAGGCTGTACTTTTTTTTTTTTTTTCTGATATGGAGTCTCACTGTATCACCCAGGCTGGAGTATAGTGGCATGATCTTGGCTCACTGCAACCTCCACCTCCCAGGTTCAAGCCATTCTCCTGCCTCAGCTTCTCGAGTAGCTGAGATTACAGGCACCTGCCACTGTGCCTGGCTAATTTTTGTATTTTTAGCATAGACGGGGTTTCACCAAGTTGATCAGGCTGGTCTCGAACTCCTGACCTCAGGTGATCTGCCCACCTCAGCCTCCCAAAGTGCTGGGATTACAGGCGTGAGCCACTGCGCCCAGCCTCTAAGCCAATAATCTCAATAGGCAAATGGCTGTTAATGCAATGTGAAAACACTGAAAAATAGTACAAAACGCACACCTCAGAATCGTCCCTGCCAAGAGGTAACAAAACTGAGATATTTATGCTCCACATCTGCCAATCATTGGTTAAGAAGTGCCCCTGTGAGGACATGGACTCCCAGGTGCTTCCAGCTCCCGGTGCCAGCAGGCAGTGCGGGTTCCACGGGCAGTTTCACAGAGTTTTCCATCAGAGGGGAAGGTGCTGGTCCTTGACAGCCAGCTTGGAGGGCACAGAAATGCTAAGGGGCTGGAGGGAATAGGGCAGAGCTCTCACAACATGCGCCCCAACAGACCTACAAATCAGGCCAAAGACGAGAGATAACACTACCTGAGTGGGTTCAAAATCTAGCATAGGGTGTTCTTGCCCAATAAAAAAATAAAATTAAGCATTGGGTAGTCTATCTGCATAGCTAAGAGTGCCATTTATTATAGTATATTTCTACCTAATCAATGCATAAATTATATCTATACAATGTAACATAATGCAGCTAATAAGAATAATATATTAAAGCTATTTACATGAAAAAATGCTCATGAAAGCGGAAGTGGCTGGACACGGTAGCTCATGCCTATAATCCTAGCATTTTGGGAGGCTGAGGCGGATGGTCACTTGAGCTCAGGAGTTCGAGACCAGCCTGGGCAACATGACAAAACTCTGTCTCTACTAAAAATACAAAAATTAGCCAGGCATGGTAGCTTATGCCTGTAGTCCCAGCTACTTGGGAGGCTGAGGCATGAGAACCACCTGAACTTGGGAAATTGAGGTTGCAGTGAGCCAAGATCACACCACTGCCCTCCAGCCTGGGCAACAGGGTGAGAGTCTGTCAAAAAAAAAAAAAAAGAAAGAGAAAGAAAGAGAGAAAGAAGGAAGGAAAGGAAGAAAGAAAGAAAGAAGAGAAAGAAAGAAAAAAGGAAAGAAAATGCAAGTTATAATTTTTAAAAAGTCTATATAAATATTCCTAAAAATCTGGAAGTACACATTTATATAGGCAGTGTGTATTTCAACAGGGGTTATCTTAGAGTGGTAGGCTTCTCTGTGAATTTAGTTTTCTGCTGATCTGTATTTTCTCATCTTTCTCTAATTGATCCGTATGATTTACAAAGACTTAACTTCAGAATAGGAAAACATAATCAGACCCAAGAGTAGGATCAGTCAAATAAAGCCTTCAAGAGGGTAGTCAGTTTGATCCAGAACTGTCTACAATCCATGTCATATATTTCCAAGAATTCTGTCCTGATTGCTTTGGTGACATGTATATTAAGTTCTTTCCTCACTCTTCTGCAGTCTCTCATTTTTCCAGTTTAGTTCACCGTCAGTAGAAAAGTAGAACTGACTAAAATCCCTGACAGGCATCTTTAAACATGGAGTTTCTTTGCCAAAGTTACTGTAGGTGGAGGTTGGGTAAAAAACCGAAGTCAACACTTCTGAACTTGATTCTTTAGGAGCTGTTGTATTTATAGTGAGATAAGCCTTTTGCAGCTCTCTTTGAAGGAAGTAACAGGTAAGAGGGTGAAACCTGATTGACTGCTATTCTATATTCTCTGTATACAAATATTGTGGACACGTGAGTTTGGTTATTTGTTGTTTTCTGTTGGGATTGGGAGTCTGGTTCGCCTGTCTCTCCTTGGTTCTTCTCCCAGGGTTCACTTCCTTCCTTACACACCAGTATCAAAAACTGGCTCTCTTCTCTGCTAAGACACTTAGTCCTGGACAAGCTTCTGCACTTGGAGAATTCACTAAACACAGAAGCAGCATGAACAAGATGGAGAACGATTCCTTTACGGTCACTCAGTGAGAAGACTCTCTAAAGTTCTATTTGATCTTCACAGAGAAAGGGGTCAGCATCCATTTCTGCGATATAAGTAGTGATCAGGAGCAAGTCAAATTAGATTAATTACCTGGAATAAAAATGGACTTGTACTTTTGCTAGTAATGGATTTCTAGTCCAGGGAGCTTTACAAGTATTAATAGCATACTAGTGCTTGGCAGATGATAGTCATCAGTGAGCAAGTAACTCTATCCTCCGGAGATGATTTAGCTTTGTCACTATGTAGTAATCTTTGTTTTAATCTTATGTTGAGGCAGAGAAATTTTTTTAAATTTTTGCTTGTGAAGCATAATAGTTTCTAGAGTAAGTCACCGAAAGGGCTTTTCTGCTCTGTATATGAGTTTTGTCTTTTTTGTTGTTGTTCTATCATGGATTCTGAATTAAATGCAGTAAGATTCTTCTAATAGCTCTTTCTTTTGAGGGCCCAAGTGAGAAAATCATTCTGAGAAAGAACTCATCAGATGCAAGTTCTTTTTAAATGCACAGGCTTTCTTCTTTCATAGTCTTAACTCAGTGTTCTTTAAGCCAAGGATTGGCCTTCATGGGTCGAGTAGGTTACCATGTCTCCATGTGAACTTTTGAGGGGACCTACCACCAGGTTGGAACTTTCTTTCTGTTTTTTTTTCTTGAGATGGAGTCTCGCTCTCTCACCCAGGCTGGAGTCCAGTGGCATGACCTCAGCTCACTGCAACCTCCGCCTCCCAGGTTCAAGTGATTCTCCTGCCTCAGCTTCCCGAGTAGCTGGGATCACAGGCACCCGCCAGCACACCCGGCTAATTTTTTTGTTTCTAGTAGTATGTTGGCCAGGCTGGCCTTGAACTCCAGACCTCAAGTGATCCGCCCACCTTGGCCTCCCAAAGTGCTAAGATGACAGGTGTGAGCCACCGTGCCCAGTCAGAACTTTATTTCTGTAATCCCAGGACTGCAGTCTGTGTTAAGTACATCTCCCGTCAGAGAAATAAGGGTATTTAATTTATTTAATGCCAGATTTTAACCTTTGGTCCCAGCTGAGTTGCAGATGGCCGTAACAGTCACAGGTGGTAGCCCTCACCCTGCCCTGCGGTGGCAAGATCCTGAGAGGGGTGCCTCCCTCAATGCTGCCACCTAGGAACCCTCCTTCCTTCACCCTCGTCTTGGCCTTGACATGTGACTTATGCTCACAAAGCGCTTTTACCTACATTGCCTAAACTAAATCTCACTACCAACTTAGGAAATCAAGTGAATACAAGGGCCCCTCTTCACCAGTTGATAAGGAGCCTGAATTTTCAAGGTAAAGGTCTTACAACAGGACTGGGACCAAGACCTTTATTTTATTTTATTTTATTTTATTTTATTTTATTTTATTTTATTTTATTTGAGACAGAGTCTTGCTTTGTCACCAGGCGCCAGGCTGGAGTGCAGTGGTGCGATCTCGGCTCACTGCAACCTCCCCCTCCCGGAAGACCTTTATTTTAACGTCATCCTCTCTCTAGTAAACTGCTCCTTTTTTTTTCCCCTAAAATGGAAGGAAAATCATAAAAATGGCAAGGGATGGACAGAAAGGATGGCAGCACAGTCATCCCTAGCTTCTGTCAGGGATCGTTTCCAGGTCCTCTGTGAATACCAAGATCAGAGGATGCTCACACTCCTGATAGAAAGTGGTTTTGTATTTTCATGTGACCTACGAGCTTCCTCCCATATACTTGAAATCATCTCTAGGATACTTATGATACTAATACAATGTAAACGCTATGTAAATAGTTGATATACTACATTGCTTTTTATTTATTTATTTTGAGACAGGGTATCACTCTGTCACCCAAACTAGAGGGTAATGGTGAAATTGTGGCTCACTGCAGCCTCGTCCTCCTGGGCTCAAGCAATCCTCCTTTCCCACCCTCCCAAGTAGCTAGGGTTAGGACCACAGGTGCACACCACTATGCCCAGCTAGTTTATTTTATTTTTTATTTTTAAATTTTTTATTATTTTATTTTATTTTTAAGACAGAGTCTTGCTCTGTTGCCCAGGCTGGAGTGCAGTGGCACGATCTCTGCTCACCGCAACCTCTGCCTCCTGGGTTCAAGCGATTCTCCGCCTCAGCCTTCAGAGTAGCTGGAATTAGAGGCACCCACCACCACACCCAGTTAATTTTTGTATTTTTAGTGGAGACAGGGTTTCACCACATTGGTCAGGCTGGTCTCGAACTTCTGACCTCAAGTGATCCACCCGCCTCAGCCTCCCAAAGTGCTGGGATTACAGGCATGAACCTAAAGGATTCAACTGGCAGAGGCTAATTTCAGAAATAGATATAACACAGAATAAAATAGAGATGAGCAAGATGAAGGGAGAAGGTGGGAGAAAGGAAAGAGAAGAAGGTAATTTAGAAACCAGAATTTAGATAGAGCATATTTGGTCATCAGAGCAAATGGCAGAAGACAAATCCAGCTGGCTGAATGCAGCACTGCCTTGAGAAAAGCCACTGATGTCAGAGTCACTTGGTGCATTCCATGAATGCAAAGTTTCTAGTAGCAAAGTTTCATTATGTGAGTAAATTGTCCATTAGTCATTAGCTACTTGTCACATCTTTATATTTTTTCTAAATAACGTCTGCGTGTTTATGTGGTTGGGTAATTTACATGTTTCCTTGGGCTGAGTATTTTTTTTGTCCCCCTTTTTTTTCCTTGAGATTAATGCCTGTTAGGCCACATAAGCAACATTTTCTGCAGTTAAGAATTATTTCCAAAGTGTCACATTCCAGACACTATACTTTCAAATGATGATTTAATGTAATTATAGATTACAAGGCATTGTGCAGACAGATACAAGAAATGATTGTTTTAGGACTCACCCAAGCAAAACAGAATCCTAAAATCCATAAAAGAAGATTGTCATTACCATCAAAATAAGAAGGTGTGGTAAAGAGGAGAAAGAAAATATAAGGGATTTCAGTAGGGCAGATCTAAAATGAAAGAAGTAAAATCAGCAGTGGAATCCAGAAATAGTTTTCTGAGAAGTAAATTTTCCAATACTTTATTTGTCTTTTAGAATCTAAAAGCTATGTACTTTTTTTAAAAAATGTTGCTTATTGGATCAATGAGAAGAAAAATATATAACAAATTTCTCTCTCCTTTTTTTTTTTTTTTGAGATGGAGTTTTGCTCTTGTTGCCCAGGCTGGAGTGCAAGGGCGCTATCTCAGTTCACTGCAACCTACACCTCCCTGGTTCAAGTGATTCTCCTGTCTTAGCCTCCCGAGTAGCTGGGACTATAGGTGCATGCCAGCACACCTGGCTAATTGTTTGTATTTTAGTAGAGACAGGGTTTCACTGTGTTGCCCAGGCTGGTAGTGAACTCCTGAGCTCAGGCAATCACTTGCCTCAGCCTCCCAAAGTGCTGGGATTACAGGTGTGAGCCACTGCTCCCAGCCATATAAATGAACTAAAAGTTACTCATTTTGATTTTAATGATTTTGTTACAAAGTTATAAAACCCCATCTAAATATTTAGATAGCTGTTATTTTTACTTAAAATATTCGAACTTAAAAACAGCTACAATCTACTGAGAGTTTACCACATATCCGGCCCTGCTAACCTTCATAACCACCATGTGAGATGAGTACTAGCAGCTGATTTTTGGAGATGGCAACTGAGACAGAGAGGCTAAGTAATGACTCAAGATCACACAGCCACTTGAATGGCAGAGCTGGGTTACAAACTTAGGCTGTTTCTAGAGTTTATGCTCTTAACAGGCTACACCCTCCATTATTACAATTTATTAAACACAAATGTACATATTAAATCGGCAGTATGTTGGATATCTAGGCTGGGCATGGTGGTGCATGCCTGTGCATGCACCTTTAGACACCTGGGGAGTCTAAAGCAGGAGGACTGCTTGAGGTGAGGAGTTTAAGATCAGCCTGGGCAAAATAGTGAGACACCATCTCTTCAAAAAATAAAAATATACCTAGGTGTGGTGGTACGTCTATAGTCTCAGCTCCTCGAGAGGCTAAGGCAGGAGGATTGCTTGAGCCCAGGAGTTCAAGGTTACAGTGAGCTGTAATTGTGCCACTGCACTCCAACCTGGGCGACAGAGTGAGACCTTGTCAGGAAGGAAGGAAGAATATATTGGATACGTTATGACTAAATGTTGCACAGAAGGTAATGTCTACCAGTAGTAATTAACAAGTTTAGTCAAATGTCTCCGTAAACTTTTTGTTAAAGCAAGTCATCAATTATTTAAACAAGAACTTATACCTTGATGAGGCATGTCAGCAAGTGAAAATATTAGTTGATTATTGGTATGAAGAGAAAAGCTTATGAAAATTCAAACCATTTTTATTATAAACTGGTTAAGAACAGAAATTTAACAGAAGCCTAGCAGTTATTCATCTTTGATACTAGCAGTTATTCATCTTTGATGAAGCCTAGCAGTTTCATCTTTGTGTACATGCTACTGTGAAATACTTCAGGATTAACATGCACTTTTAAAAATTTGTATTTATATTTTTTATTTAAATAGAAACAAAGTCTCTCTAATGTTGCCCAGGCTGGTCTTGAACTCCTGGGCTCAAGCGATCTGCCTGCCTTGACCTCCCAAAGTACTGGGATTACAGACGAGCCACTGTACCCAGCCAGACATGCACTTTTTATCATGTTTTAAAGTTGCTCCAATTTCAGCATCCAGAAGAGGATTCTACATTTCTACAGGTGTTCTGGTTTTAGATTTATGTGCATATTGCAGAGGACAAACACATATGTATGGCTGACACCAGCCACTCCACTTGAATATCTGCTCCCTTACACTGCCCCATGCAAGAATCACAAGCAAAGTTACTTACGTATCTTTTGCCAAGCATGTCTTCCATCTTTTAAGCTGGATGCCACTCCTCATGTCCTTCTCTCTCCAAGGAATGCCCTGTTGTTTGAGCCTTACCAATTGAAATCCATCACACTTCAAAGCCCAAATGCTATGCCTTCATGCTCTGTGATGAACTTTTCCTGATGACCCCAGACAGAATCCGTTGGCACTCTCTGAGCATTTTATCCAATCCCATGATATTCACATTATAGTGACTCACGCAGATGTTCACACCCTTATGAGACTGCAAATTCAGTAGAGAAGTGAACTGAACACCTTTGCATTCCCATACCACCTATCACAGCGTGTTGAACATGAAAATAAGAATGCTTGCTCTGTTGTTATAGTTTACAAAGTGTCTTCACTAAAACTCTCCCTTTATTTTCACCTCTACCAGGAATGATTATTATCTCATTGTAATATATAAAGAGTCAGACCTGGGTGTGGTGGCTCATGCCTGTAATCCCAGCACTTTGGGAAGCCGAGGCGGATGGATCACGAGGTCAGGAGATCGAGACCATCCTGGCCAACATGGTGAAACCCCGTCTCTACTAAAAATACAAAAATTAACTGGGCACGATGGTGCGTGCCTGTAGTCCCAGCTACTCGGGAGGCGGAGGCAGGAGAATTGCTTGAACCAGGGAGTCGGAGGTTGCAGTGAGCCGAGATTGCACCACTGCACTCCAGCCTGGGTGACTGAGCGAGACTCCGTTTCAAAAAAAAAAGAATCAGAGAATAAGACCAAGGAGGTGTTTTGCATAATGCCATTCTTGGTCTCCTGACCCCAGATCTGTGCTCCTTCCAGTACATATTTGCCCTCAAATATTTGTTAAATGAAATGACAAATTTTAAAGATGAATGAATTCGTTCTGGGGAGGGTCGGGGATTCTACTGCAAAGCTGATGTTACAACCTTCCATGGCTTCACCACAACCTTCTAGACTTCTCGACAAATCTCCAAGCTTCCCCATGACAGCAGTGATAGGGAGAATGGGTATGGAATGTAACTGCCATGTTGAATCTGACAGATGTGGCCTGGGGAGTTCATCTCCCATCCACTAAAGGTTTAAAGAGAAGGACCTGACAATGAGTAGTCTGAGGGAAAAGAGAAAGAATCTTCTGACCTAGAAAGTGCCAAACAGCACAAGCATCCCTACCTGAATGAGAAGGCATTTTCCTTTCAATCCCAATCCTTCTCATAAGGCAGAGTATCAGCTTCACTGAGCCACCTGCAGCCATTCCAAAATGCAGGTTCCCGGTCTCTGTTCTAGCGCTTCTCATTCATTAGGGTCTACTGAAGAGTCTTGAAATTTGCATTGTTTTTCTATTTTTGTTTTTATTTATTTATTTGTATTTTTAGTAGAGTTGGGTCTTGGCCAGGCTAGTCTTGAACTCTTGACCTCGTGATCCACCCGCCTTGGCCCCCTAAAGTGCTGGGATTACAGGCATGAGCCACCACGCCTGGGCTTTTTTGTTTGTTGGTTTGTTTTTGAGACAGAGTGTCGCTCTGTTGCCCAGACTGAAGTGCAGTGGCGCAATCTGGCTCTGCTCTCTGGGTTCAAGTGATTTTCCTGCCTTAGCCTTCCAAGTAGATGGGATTACAGGGAACTACCACCACGCCTGGCTAATTTTTGTATTTTTAGTAGAGACAGGATTTCATCATGTTGGCCAGGCTGGTCTTGAACTTCTGACCTCAAGTGATCCGCCCACCTCAGCCTCACGAAGTGCTGGGATTACAGACTTGAGCCACCACGCCCAGCCTATATCCAGTTTTTAGATGAGCAAACTAAAAAAGAATTGCCTTACCGAAGGTCTTGTAGTGAAGAAGCCATAAAAAAGAGTAAGCTGTGGCTGGGCGTGGTGGCTCACACCTGTCATACCAGCACTTTGGGAGGCCAAGGTGGGTAGATCACTTGAGGTCAGGAGTTCAAGACCAGCCTAGCCAACATGGAGAAACTCCATCTTGACTAAAAATACAGAAAGTAGCCAGGCGTGGTGGTGGGCGCCTGTAGTCCCAGTTACTCGGGAGGCTAAAGCGGCAGGAGAATAGCAGCTTGAACCCAGGAGGCGGAGGTTGCAGTGAGCTGAGATTGTACCACTGTACTCCACTCTGGGCAACAGAGTGAGACTCAGTCTCAAAACAAACAAACAAAAAACAGTAATCCTATTGCCTCCACACCTTACAGCCCTCCGATCCATCTTCCGCTTCTTGCTCTTTGGGTTTAATGCCACATATCTACAAGAATTAATAAACTGGTCTCAAGAAAGGATGACTTTGAACTCTAAGATATTTTGTCTATAATGAGTGCTTTAGGTAGTTTAGTTATCTAGAGATATAGATTTGCTCACATAGATGTGTCTGAGCCTGATTTATTTTCATTGTGAATTTCCATAAACCTACTGGCTAAAATTATAAAATATTTTATTCAGAAGATACATGTAAGTAACCATAAGTTATGATTTAAAAATCACTAATACTGTGAACTAGTCAATTTACTCATTTGTGAATTAATCAAAACATCTTCAACTTGACACTAAGACTAACTTCCCAAACTGTAATAATTTCCCAAAGAAATATTTCATGATACTTTTCAAGTTTCATGATACTTTTCAAGTTGAGGTTTGCAAGTTAAGACCCAAACTGTGTTCAGAAAACATGCATGTAAATAGTAGACCCACCTCCCATCATCAATCACTCTTACATGCATATATAACTTTCATTTTTTAATGATCAAATGGTGAGGATCCAAATTGAAAAAAGACATGTCCTCAGTTCTTAAGAGTGGCACTACATATTTGTGTGTGTCATTGTTGAAGAAGGTTATGTTTATAGTAAAGAAGAAGAATCTAAATTAGGAACACACTAAGATTTCCTTCTTTTCCATTTTTTTCCTTGTATGACACATGACAGAAGAAACATGTTTTTAATTTTAGGACTTTTTCTTTGTTGAAATAAGTTGCGACAACATCACTTTTATGGTTGACTCAATCCCATGTTAGTTTTCAGGAATGGAACTTCTATTTATTTTGATCTTGACACTGCCAGAAATGTTTTCAAAGCTCAGTTAAAGAAGAGATCCTTGCTTTGCATGACTTGGTAAAAGAAAATATAAAGATCCAAGACTTATTTTGGCACACACTGGAAGTAGAGACAGATAATAATTTGGAAAATTTGTGTAAATGTTACAAATATGAATCTCATTGATCTGCTTCTTAAATAATGGTAAGAAACACATGTAGCACTTTACTAAGAAATACACACAGAAACAAGATAAAAAAAACTTCCCAAGTAAGTTCTTATCATATACTGCCTTCTGCAGTATTAATTATGTGGTTGTTTTAAACGTGAATATTGTAAACTAATGCAAAAGGAACTGGCAGAGCTTAATAAACCTCGACTCAGAGTTTGAACTCATTGAGTTTAATTTCATTCTAATTGGAGTATCTGAAATTTAAAGAGTAAATTGTTTTAATTTCTGACATAGTGTCTATCAGGCCCCAGTCTATCAGGCTGTTTTTACTCCAAAGAGTTAAGTTTAAAAAGTTTTAGTTTTCTGAATATTTTAATTAGAATTATGTTATCTGACTGCCCCTTGCCACATTTTCCACTACAGTACTAACTAGGTCAACCAGGGTTGTTTGGCAGCCTTTGGGATTATGGACTCCTTGTGTGGTTTCATGGTTTCTTAAAAAAAAGTTTTGTAGCCAAACCAAACCAAACCAAAGCTGTGATTCTCAAGGGTTTGTGGCTTGATTAAAATCTGAACAGCAAATATGGACTGGTGATGCTAGTAACGTGACCAGCTGTCATAAAAACTTCCTTACACTCTCTAAGCAAAACCAGGAAGCTTCATCAAGAGAGGGAAGGAAGATCCCCTTACAAGATTAGTAAAATAAGAATAAAAAATGAAAAGATTAATAAGAGGCTACATTTGAGAGGAAGGAGGTGGAGCAGCAAACCAAGGTACAGAAAACATAGGCAATTCTATTGCTGGCCCTAGTACCTTAAACTGAATTATCTATTAATTCAAATTCCTAATTAAGATGTTATGCTATTTTGATCAATCAGCTGGTGTACATCATTGAGCTCACAGGATTTTTTTGTTGCCTGTATTCTCCAGAGAATTGATTTTCCAAGATACATGGTTGTCTGCCATAGGAGAAAGTTGGACAAAATATTTTTAAAGTTACTTTCACAGAATGGATAGCAGTTTGATTAATCTTTCTTCTTATTTTGGGTACATATCTTTTCTTTCTTGGGTTTTACCATTGATAGCATTCTGTTATTTAACAGATAAGATTCTATTCTTTCCTCTTTTTTTTTTTTTTTTCAGCATAGCACACAACACCCAAGCTCTCATGTTCTTGATTCTCCTTCTATGTAAGCTTTATTAAAAAGTGAATCTTGTGCTGGGCGTGGTGGCTCATGCCTGTAATCCCAGCACTTTGGGAGGCTGAGGTGGGCTGATCACTTGAGGTCAGGAGTTCAAGACCAGCCTAGTCAACATGGTGCAACCCTGTCTCTACTACAAATACAAAAAATAGCCGGGTGTGGTGGTGAGTGCCTGTAATCCCAGCTACTCAGGAGGCTGAGACATGAGAATTGTTTGAACCTGGGAGGCAGAGTTGCAGCGAGCCAAGATTGCACCATTGCATTTCAGCTTGGGCATCAGAGTGAGACTCCCTTTCAAAAAAAAAAAAAAATTAATTTAATGAAATTAAAAAGCCAATCTTGCTACAATGTATTTGGAATGAACAACCTATTAAGCATGTAAATGCAACAACATATTAAATAAAAGAAGAGAGTTACCCTTACAGAGTGATCTTCCCCTCCCTCCCAAAACTCAGCCTGCTTTACCGGCCTGATTCTTGAGAACTATTTGGCGTTGCAACTCTCATTCTAGAACTAAAAAGGACAAGACTTGGTGCTTTTAGCTGTGAAAGATAAAAGAAGAAGTAGAACCAACATTTACCCTGATAATACTACCAGCTAAGGCTGAGGGGTGAATACTATCACAGTTAAATAAAACAAAAAAGAAGGCACATTAGGGACAGGTTAGGGAACTGGGTAGCAGCATAAGGATCAAAATATTACTTTAATTTTGGACTTGTCTGCCAATATATCTTGTTGCATTTTAGAGAACTCCTGTCTATGTCCATATCTTGCTGACTACAGGGCATACTGATCACAAAGACTATTCCAAAATCATTCACTCATGCTTGCCCTCTTCCTCCACACTCTTGACACTCCCACCTCTCCACCAGTAATTCTGGGGTCCTACTTTGGTGAGTTCTAGGCTAATTAGCAAGAGCTCCTTGAAGTATACTTGACCCATCTGCAAATGCCTAATATTCCTCTTCTTTTCTGCAAACAAACATTTATCTTTACTTTTATCAATCATCTTCTCCTTCTGTCCCTTCTTAGAGGAAAAGCACCCCTTTCTGTTCTATGATGTAAACCGGTGTCTCAGAACTTCATTGCATCACATAAATAAACAAGTGAGGTCATATAAGCAAAGCACATGTGCCACGTGAGAGAAGTTATTTTGATATTACTAGTAGGTTCTTTTCTGAGAACTTAGTTCTTAGATGTGCCTTTTCGCATTACGGATATTTTTCTTTCTTTTCTGAGGAGTAGGGGGGTTGTTTTAAAACTCAATTCCATCTAACAAAAAAGAAATTTTAAGCCTATCTCTTATGTAAAGCCCTTAACTCATTCCTGGATCCCTGTCAAAGTCGAATCCCAGCTCTGAGACCCCTTAGCACAGGGTTTCCATCCTCCACCCGCAACTCAGATTGTGGAAGTTCCCAGGCTGGAAAGGAACAAAGCAACATCTTTCAGAGCTGTTAGATTCCACAGCCACTTGGAAAGCATTAATAATACAGTCCTCAAAGGAAGGCCTCCTGAGGACTGGTGTTGAATCCAGACTTCACCATGTATTGGTTGTGTGACTTTGGAATTTTATACCTCAAATTAAGCATCAAGATTGCAGGAAGCCAGGGCAAGACCAGAGTGCCTCTGACAGAAGACTTAAGAGGGTGTCTGAACCTAAGTAGTAAAGATAAATAAAACCTAAATGCAATGGTTTAAAAAATCCAAATTAATGCCAAAAAAATCCATGGTGAACAAAATATCAAAATTTTAAATAAAGACACTGGCAGCAATAATGCTATGTAGAGTTCTACATATGAAGCCTAAGCAAAAGAAAAAAAAATGAGTAATACTGATTGTGTCCTTATTTACAATTGTGATTTTTTTATATTTACGTTTAAAATTTTTTTCTTTTATTAATTTCTTTTTCTTTTTTATAATACAATATTTTTTCTTTATAGAGATGGGGTTTCACCATGTTGACCAGGCTGGTCTCGAACTCCTGACCTCAAGCAATCCACCCGCCTCAGCCTCCCAAAGTGCTGGGATTACAGGCGTGAGCTACTGTACTTGGTTCAATTTTGATATTTCATTCATCACAATTTTTTTTCAAATTGACTTGCTGTTTATTTTTAAAATATTTTATTAGTATTATTTATCTTAATGACTGAGTACTTTTTGCTCTCACTTAAAATTTGAATTGAAGCCAACTGCCTCACTTTGCCTCATTCCAGTCTCAGCTCTATTTAGCATTATTTTGATAGTTTTAATTCTGTAGGCCAGTGAATAATTCTACTATAAGATTAAAGAGTTTATTATTCAGGTAAGGTAAACATTTTATTTTACCTATAAAACCAGTGGAGAGTTAGTTTTGGCTGCATCATCACAATGGCCATCCCTTTTCAGAGTATCTCTCTGCATATTCCTTTCTGACAAGTAGATAAAACAAGGGCTAAGCCAATAACCATTCAACCACTAGCACTACCACTTCAGTCAACTGCTTGCCTGAAATATTTAGGTGATTCCATCAAAATTGTTGACCTAGTGATTTCCCAAACAACCAATCCACTAAGAAAAATAAGAGCATTATCTGTAAGGAACAAGAATTTGTGGAAGATGCGTACCTCACAACTGAAAGAAAATAGTTTGGTTTTATCTCTCTATAATCATTAGCTTGAAGTCCAGCAGGGGACAAAATGAACTAGTTATGGGCAATGTTTCCCCTCTGTTGACATAGGGACATAATTTGTCAGCAGATGGAGAAGACTTTGTACTCTCTAAAGTAATTTGAGCTACCAGTGGTTTGTCTAATTTCATAGAATGCAAACAAGTAAGACTTAGGAAAGTCGTTCTGTGTCTTATCTGTCAAGCAATGACAACTACTTTCATTACTGTTCCAGGAATACATGTTTACAGTATCACTTTAGAGGCGATTAAAATGAAGGAAACACACCAGTGGGATAAATCTGATTCCATGATTAGCTATCACTAAAATTCTTCTGCAAACCATGGGCAATGTAAAGGATTTGTCTGAATATTCATACATAAACACATATTTTTAATATTAAAAAAAAGCTGGGCTTCCTTTGACCTAATAAATCTGTTGAAATATTCCAGCTATAATTAAAGCTGGAGAAGACAGCAAGAAAAAGGGAAGAAGATGCTTATTTTTCATGCGTTCAGTGTCAATTACATCTTGGATCGGAAGGTGCCGAAATCCTCATGAGGCCCTGTGGGTGTAATCAAACTCCCTGCTGGAATTGGTCAATTCCAAGTGGTCATGCTGACTGACGTAGGTGGCTGGTCCTGGCAGTCAGAATGTCTCCGAAATAGGAGAACTGATGGACAGCCCAGCTCTGGTATTTGGCTTCTTTATTTCCTTGGTGCTCAAAAAAGAAAAAAAATCAGCAGTTTTCTATTTCCTCAATCTGAACACTAGGAAGTGACTGGTAATGCCATTTGAGGGTCCACTGAGCACCCCTGAAAAGTTTATCATAAGGCAGGAATTACCATACATGCCAGATAAGAAATTGACCCAAGTCGTTCCTTCCTTCCTTCCTTCCTTCCTTCCTTCCTTCCTTCCTTCCTTCCTTCCTTCCTTCCTTCCTTCCTTCCTTCCTTCCTTCTCTTTCTCTGTCTTTCTTTCTTTCTTGAGATGAAGTTTCACTCTTTTTGCCCAGGCTGCAGGGCAATTGCACAATCTCTGCTCACTGCAACCTCTGCCTCCCGGGTACAAGGGATTCTCCTACCCCAGCCTCTCCGGTAGCTGGGATTACAGGCACCTGCCACCTCACCTGGATAATTTTTTTGTATTTTTAGTTGAGACAGTGTTTCACCATGTTGACCAGGCTGGTCTCGAACTCCTGACCTCAGGTGATCCACCCGTGTCGGCCTCCCAAAGTGCTGGGATTACAGGCATAAGCCACCGCGCCCACCGTCTTTTTCTATAGAGTAGTTCCAATCGGACATTTTTTATTTGATAGCCATCTTAGAAATCAGCCAATTCAAACACTTCTTGTTTTACAGATAATGAAATTTGTTCAAGGTCATCCAATCTTTTAGAATAAACCTAGATTTATAGACTTCCTATTAGTGACTGGTGTTATTTCTACCAGTGGATTCTACCTGTTGTAGGAAATGTTCTTTGTTAAGTTGAATACAGTTAGAATATTATGGAATAAAACTGGAAGATTTTTTTACATGAAGTAGAAAAACTGCACATGAATTTGAGGTGAAAAATATGTCTGGTTGTTTATGTTATAGACATACTAGTTCAATATGAAAATCATTCTTATCAAAGATAATTTAAAAGTGTTCCAAATGCTGAAATCATGCATGACTGCAACATGCAGGTATTTAACCTGGATATGCCAGTTCTCTCATGTATGCACTGTTTCCTGCCTAAGTCACAGAGTCAGTCTCTGTTCATTACAGTCCACAGGTAAGCAGCCCTAAGCTCAGTACAGTGATGATTAATGTAATAAGAGAGAAAGGAATTTAATATTGTTGTGATGGTAGAAGTATTCATGACACGGCCTACAAATGCCTGATTACTTAGATCATATTCGCCTGACACTATCATTTTTGGAATGACTTTATTGGGGGTAATGAACAAAGTAGTGAAACTAATATAGGATTGTCTGTACCAAATGAGTTCCCTTCTCACTTTAGAGACCCTCTGTGCATAACACAATTTGATTGGTTCTCTTATTGTCTACATATGAACATTGTCATATTGTCATGTGTGGACAATAAGTGTCTCAGTCCTTTTATGACAAGGGGTGGCTGGGTGTGGTGGCTGTAATCCCTGTAATCCTAGAACTTTGGTAGCCTGAGGCAGGTGGATCACTTGAGGTTAGGAGTTCGAGATCAGTCTGGCCAACATGATGAAACCTCATATCTACTGAAAATACAAAAATTAGCCTGGCATATGCCTATAATCCCAGCTACTTGAGAGGCTGAGGCAGAATTGCTTGAACCCGGGAGCCAGAAGTTGCAGTGGGTGGAGGTTGTAATGAGCCGAGATTGTACCACTGCACTCCAGCCTGGGCAACAGAGTGAGACTCTGTCTCAAAAAAAAAAAGGAGGGAGTGGGGACATGTTGATTTTTTGGTAGTTTCCTCAACTTTCTCAAACTTATTCACAACTTTCCATATTCTAGTTAATTTAGTTTTAAAAAGAGAGTAGTATGGACCTAACAACCTAGCTTTCCAGGAAAAAAATTTTAATACCTATGAAAATCAAATAAGTGTCTCTGTTTATACATCAATCACTTAAAGCATCCACAGAATAGAAGATATTTTCAGCTGAATTGTAAAAACAGTAGATCAGACATCAGTGTAACTGCCAAAAATCCAGCAGGAGGCAAACAGCAGCCCGATACAGAATCAACTTAAGTTTCAGCTGCATTTTTTAAAAATTTTAGTGAAGCATAATTGACATACAATAAACTATGTGTATTAGTCCATTTTCACATTGCTATAAATTTTGACAAAATCTAATTTATCTTTTTTTTTAATAGTTTGTGCTTTGGGTATCACATATAAGAAATCTTCTGACACAGGGTTGCAAACCTTTTTCTTTTTCTTATGTGAGTTTTATATTTTTAAGTTTTACATTTATGTCTCTTTTCCATCATGAGTAAATTTTTGTATGTGGTGTGAGGTATGGATCAAAATTCATATTTTTCCCCATGTATGGATAGCCAGTTGTTCCAATACCATTTGTTGGCTAGATTATCCTTTCTCTAACAAATTACCTTTACATCTTTGTCAAAAATCAGTTGTCTAGGTATGTGTAGTTCTACTTCTGAGCAAACTATTCTTTTTCTTTGATTAATTTATATATCTTGACACTAATTAAACACTTTCTTCTTTACAGTAGTCTTTTAAGAAGTTTTGAAATCAGGCAGTGTCAGTCCATTAATTTTGTTATTCTTTTTCAAAATAGTTTTTGGCTATTCCATATTTTTTCACATGAATTTTAGAATAATCTTGTGACTATCTACAGAAACACTGTTAGAATTTTTATTGAAATGGAATCAAATCAGTAGATCCATCTGGGGAGAATTGATATCTTAACAATACTGAGTGTTTCAGCTCATGAACAACATGTCTCTCTCCATTTATTTAAGTCTTCTTTAACTTCTCTCAGCAACAGTCTGTAGTTCTTAGTGTACATATTTGTACATCTTTTGTCAGTTTTCTAGTTTTCTTCCAAAGTGTTTCATATTTCTGTTGTAATTGTTAACCGATCTTGCTTTTTTTTTTTTAATTCAAGAGGTTTCACTCCATCACTCAAGCTGGAGTGCAGAAGAGGCACAATCCTAGTTCACTGCAGCCTCAAACTTCTGGGCTCAAGCACTCCTCCTGCCTCAGCCTCTTAAGTAGCTGGAATTATAAGTGCAAGCTACTGTGCCTGGCTGCTTTCTAAATTTTTACTTCCAAATGTTTGTTCCTAATATGTGAAAGTACAATTATGTTTACATATTGACCTTTTATCCTGCAGCCTTGCTACACTTATATGTTATTTCTAGTATCTTTTTATAAATTCCATTAGATTTTCTGCATAGACAATTGGGTCATTCATTTGAGAAAATAGACAACATGCTACTCCTTCATCTAGCATTCTTTCAATCAAGAAAGAAAGGCTAGATGCCTCTCCAGCTTTTTTGATTAGTGTTAGCATGGCATACTGTTTTTCATCTGTTTACTTTTAACCTATTTTAGTTTTTATATTCAGAGTGTATTTATTATAGATGGCATATGCTTTTTTTTAATCCAGTCTAGAAATATCTTTCCTTTAATGAGCTGTTTAGGCCATTTACATTTAATGTAATTATTGATATAGTTAGGTATAAGTCTATTATCCTACAATTCATATTTTTTCCATCTCTTCATTGTTCCACTTTACTTCATCATTTGTCTTCTTTGGCTGGAGAATTTTTTTATGAATTCAATTTATCTCCTTTGTTGGCACACTGCTATAACTCTTTGTTATTATTTTAGTCTTTGCTTTAGAATTTATCATGCATATTTTTAACTTATTATAGTCTATCTTCAAGCAATAGTATACAATTCTATGTATAATTTAAGAGCCCTAAAAAAAGTACACTTTCATTTCTTCCCTTCTGGCCTTTATGTGATTATTGTCGTATATTGTATTTATATATATGTTATAAATGCTACAATACATTATTTTTATTTATTTTTTTGAGACAGGGTCTCACTCTGTCACTAGGCTGGAGTGCAGTGGTGTGATCGATCGCAGCTCACTGCAACCTCTACCTCCCAGGTTCAAGCGATTCTCATGCCTCAGCCTCCCAAGTAGCTGGGGTTATAGGCACACCCAACCACACCTGGCTAATTTTTATATTTTTAGTAGAGACAGTGTTTTACCATGTTGACCAGGCTGGTCTCAACTCCTGGCCTCAAGTGATCTGCCTGCCTCAACCTCCCAAAGGGCTGGGATTACAGGCTTGAGCCAATGCATCTGGCTTTTTATTTTTATTTATATAGTTATCTTTAAAGTAATTCAAATAATAAGAAAAAGTCTTCTATATTTACTCACTTGTTACCATCTCTGTTGCTCTACATCCCTCTATGCAGATGCACATTTTTACCTAATATCATTTCTTTTCAACTTGTAGGATTTCCTTTAACATTTCTTATTATGTTAATCTACTATCGATGAATTCTTTTGGTTTATATATATATGAAACTATATATATATATATATATATGAAACTATATATATATATATATATATATATAGCTTTATTTCTAGAAAAAGTATTTTGTTGAGTATTGAATTCTAGGTTTATAAGGTTTTTCCTTTCAATACTTTAAAGACATTATTTTATTGTAATTTTTTTCCAGAGAGAAATGTACTTTTGTCTTTGTTTCTCTCTATATAATTTTCTTTTATCTGGCTACTTTCATGATTTATTTTTTGTCACTGATTTTGAGCAATTCAATTATGGTGTTTCTTGATGTGATTTGCTTCATTTTTCTTGTTGAAGAATCTTATTGGGATTCTTGGGTCTGTTGGTTTATAATTTTTACCAAATTTGGAAATAGTAGGCTATTGTTTTTTCAATTATTTTTCTTCCCCTCTTCCTTTGGGGATTTCAGTTATACATATATCAGGCCAAATAAAGTTATCCCACATCTCACGATAATCTTTGTATTTTTTAAAATTTTTTTCTCTGCTTTTCTTTTTAAATAGTTTCTGTTGCTATATCTTCAAGTTTATTAAACTTTTATTTTGCAACACATAATCTCCTATTAATCCCATCCAGTGTATTTTCAATCTCAGCTATTACAGTTTTCGTCTTTAGAAGTTTGAGTCTTTTAATATTTTCCATGTCTAAACTTTCTGAATAAATGGAATATCATTATAGTAACTTTTCAATGTAGTCGCTCTGCTAATTTTATCATTTCTGTTAGATCTTATTTCATTTCGGTCGATTGCTTTGTCTCTTTACTATGGTTCATACTTTACTGGGTTTTTTATTTGTTTTGTTTTTTGTTTTTTTGGGTTTTTCTTGATTTGTTTTTGGTTTTTTTGTTTTTGCATGCCTGGACATCTGTGATTGGATGCCAGATATTGTGAATTTTACCCTGTTGGGTACTGGATGTTTTTTGTAGTCCTGTAAATATTCTTGAGTTTTGTTCTCAGGAGCAGTTAAATTACATGAAAATGTTTTGATCCTTCGAGGTTTCTAATCCATTTGATTAATTCTTTTCCTGGCATTGAGTAGTTTCCTCACATGCATTCTTTGATCGATTCAGCTGAATACCAGAGGAAGGCTTTCTGAAGATCACTGCAGCTCTCTCTCATCTCACAAATTCTGTCTTAAGAACTCCAGCTGCCTTGATCTCTTCAGAGTTGGTTTCATCTCCTCAACGCTGAAGTTTGTCAGGCTCCACCTGAGTTTCCCCTTCCTGTAATGCAAGCTAGAAACTCTCTCAAAGCAGTGAGCTGGGGCAACCATAAGGTTCACTTTGTTTTCCATCTTCCAGAGATCATTGTTCTTTTCTGGCGTTTGGTGTCCTGAAAGCCATGGTTTCAAATATTTTGTTTGGTTTGTTCTGGTTCAGTCTGGGTTTTGGCATTGGTTTTAGCTGTTTCAGGCAAAAGCATAAATTAAGTGCCTTTACTCCACTTTGGCGAGAAACCGAGGTCCTCAATTTAATTTGTAACCTGTAATAAAACTAGTCTACATTTTCTTTTTGAAAGATTTTATATATTTATATGTCTCAGCATTTTAAACAATAATTTAAAGCTTAATGGTACAAATATTACACAGGGGAAATAAAGACCCCTGGTTTCAAAGAAAAACACAAAAGCTCAGAGGTTAAATGATTTAGTGTTTGTCAGTGATCCTAATGCAAACCACTGTAAAAAAAATTTTTGCATGACTATGTAGGGGTCTCTTTTCTTAGTTAAAGATGACTGTACCCTAAAGTGTAAAATAATTTAGTTTATGGAAGACTCAATAAATAGGAATAACTTCTTTTTTTTTTTTTTTTTTTTTTTGGAGATGGAGTCTCACTCTGTCACCCAGGCTGGAGTACGGTGGCATGATCTTGGCTCACTGCAACCTCCGCCTCCTGAGTTCAAGCAATTCTCCTGCCTCAGTAGCTGGGACTACAAGCATCTGCCACCACACTCAGTTAATTTTTTGTATTTTTGGTAGAAATGGGGTTTCACCATGTTGCCCAGGCTGGTCTCAAACTCCTGAGCTCAAGCAATCCACCCATCTCGGCCTCCCAAAGTGCTAGTATTACAGGCGTGAGCCACTGGCCCAGCCAGGAATAACTTCTTAAATACTTATTTGGAGTGAATGTACCCAACAAATCAAAGTAAAGGTATGAATTCCCTAAAGCATTGGTTTAATTGATGATACTTACTGTAGTTGATAAAAACATAGCCTATAAAACCATTTGTAAAATATTATTTATTATCTAAAGCCTTCTTCACATCAATTTATGAAGTACATTGAAAAAATATTACAGTCAAATTTTGGCAAATTGAGAGTGCTCCTAATTTTAAGAATTTATATTGCTAATTTTATGTTACCATTTCATATGTAAATGAAGATATGGCATTGTAGAATACAGCCATGCATAACTCTTGAATAGAACTTTGTCCTGACCTAATGAAAAATGTGTAATAATGATAGAAAGTGCCATAAAGGTAATCTCCAAATCGCACAATCACACATTCACCAATGATGTATCCCATATCCATGTAAAATAAAATATTCAGATAAGGTAAATATCAGAGACACAAAAGAAATTTAAGGGTAGATCCAGGTTTGCTGGAACCTAAAATGTACCCAATTTGAAAGTTCTCCTTAAGGAACACAACCTTAAATTTTGAATATGTAACTCTGACAAAAAGAAAGTCAATACAGTATTCCTGAAAGGCATTCCAGTCCTGGAAGACTGAGTTACCCGTAAACGAGAGCAACTATAAACTACATAAATACATCATACCCAACGCAAACAAAACGTAGCTCCAACTCTAGTGTCCCTGAGATGAAAAGAACAAAATATGTCTGTGACCACACCAGTGCCACCTGACGGATACAAGGGAAACTGTACAGGAAGGCAAATGGGAATGGGAAGACATTCAAGATTAATCTATTGCAGTTAATATACCTTACTATTGCAGTTGTTACAGAACCATATGCCACGTGCATATATTGTCAGGTCCTGGGGTACCTGAGGTAATGCTTCATTAGCTTTCTCCTAACCCCAGGTATGAGAAAAGGAAGGGAGTGGACTTGGTGGAAGTTAAGACTGGTACAACTTAAAATCATCATCTCTCTTCGAACAAGTAACTTTATTATTTATTTTATTCTATTTTTTGAGATGGAGTCTCGTTCTGTTCTCCAGGCTAGGGTGCAGTGGTGCGATCTCGGCTCACTGCAACCTCCGTCTCCCGGATTCAAGTGATTTTCCTCCCTCAGCCTCCCGAGTAGCTGGGACCGTGGGCACATGCCACCACACCCAGCTAATGTTTGTATTTTTAGTAGAGATGGGGTTTCACCATGTTGGCCAAGATGGTCTCGATCTCTTGACCTCATGATCCACTCACCTCAGCCTCCCAAAGTGCTGGGATTACAGGTGTGAGCCATCTCACCCAGCCTATTATTTATTTGCTAATTTTAATTGTTTCTTTGCTTTTGTTTTTGAGACAGGATCTTGCTCTATCACCCAGGCTGGAGTGCAATGGCACAATCTCAGCTCATTGCAACCTCCACCTCCCAGGCTCAAGCCAGCCTTCTGCCTCAGCCTCCTGAGTAGCTGGGCCTACAGGTACATGCCACTGTGCCTGGGTAACTTTTGTATTTTTTGGTAGAGATGGGGTTTCACCATGTTGCCCAGGCTGGTCTCAAACTCCTGACCTCAAGTGATCTACCTACCTGAACGTCCCAAAGTTCTGGGATTACAGGCGTGAGCCACCACATCCAGCCCTATTTATTTATTTTTGAGACAGGTTTCACTGTGTCACCCAGGCTGGAGTGCAGTGGCATGTTCACAGCCCATTACAGCCTTCCCATTCTGGGCTCAAGAGGTCCTCCTGTCTTAGTCTCCCAGGAAGCTGTTATACCATGCCCAGCCAATTTTTAAATTTTTTGTAGAGACAGAGTCTCATTATATTGTCCAGGCTGCCCTTGAACTCCTGGGCTCAAGTGATCCTTCCACTTTGGCCTCCCAAAGTGCTGGGGTTATAGGTGTGAACCACTGGGCCAGGTCTAAACAGGTAACTTTAAAAAACCTGTAACATTGGCCACTCATGGGGCGCTTACCTTTAATACACCCCTAAACACGAAAAGTTCAAAGGCCAGTGGGTACATGTCTACCTAAAGGTTTCATTTAACCAGGAACATAAAAAGGAAGGTTAAAGGAAACAAGTGGATGAGAATGGGGAGATGGACTAGAAAATGTCATCTAGATCTGTGGTCCCACTAGCACAGAGATTTACAAAGTGCACTAGTCTCCCAGGTCTACCCGGCCTTCTTAGCTCCATCCACTGACTCAGTCACTGACCACCTAAGCAGTTGCTATGGAGACCACCTAAGGTTCACATGGACGGGTGCCCTTGACTAAATCTCCTGGGAAACCCAGACAAAAGGTAGCAACCCTATCCCCTACTTGGATTAATAGCTGGGCTTGGAACATTCTTCTCATCCTCAGCTATTCTGTTCTTGTCTAAATCAATTTGTTATGCCATTGTGTTACCGAATGTATTATACAGCAATTTTTGCCAACTTCTTGCCCTTCCATATGCAGTAGCAAATAGACAGAAGTCCATCCACCATGAACTTAGCCTAAGGAGCATTTCATTCTCTAGTCACAAGTCTTCATATTTTTTGTTAGCACACTGCAATGGGTTTGTAAAGAGACACTAAGTTAAAAACAAATATGTTCCTGTGCATACTCACATGCACAGACATACACATACACATACACACACAGACACATACACATACACACACATACAGACACACACATACACACAGATATACACATACATACACACATGCACGCACACACAGACACATACACACTCAACACAAGTACACACATACAAACACATACACACAAAGACATATACACATACACACACATGGACACATACACACATGCACCACACACATACACATACACACACATACATATACACACACATACACATACACACACATACAAACACACACATGGAAATTCTGTAGTGCCCCGAATTTCTATATAGTAAATGCTACAGAGAAAAACCCATGTCAAATATAAATAATTTCCTCTGGAGCTATTGGAAATCCCAGGACATTCTCCAAGATCATGTCTCTTGGTGTCTTTCCCACAGAGAAATATTAAACTAATGGCGTGGATTACACCTTCAGTGAAAGGTGAAACTGAACACCAAGGCAGCCCCTGGAGGATTAGGTTTTGATTTCTGACACCACCTGTTAGTGTAAGAATCGTAACCCTGAGAGCACAAAACGGCTCAGAGGCAGGCTGCTAGTAAAGTTCACAAGTGACCTGTCATTTTGAAATTTCAGTCATTTTGTTAGGGTGACAAGGTAAAAGGATTGTAGTAAAAGGACATCCAGTGCCACGACCGTGGATTTGTTGAATCTGGGTCATAGAGTTCACAAAAGGAATGGAGCCCTGAGCCATCTGTTTATATTTACCATTTCTCTACATTTCTGAGTCAGCAACAAGCAGGCAATTGCATCATCTGCCCTCCAAATAACCACTATCACCCCAAACACACACTTCATCCCAAAAATGTTTCCTTTTTTCCCCTTTGTGTAAAGACTCTTTGAACTAACAAGAAGCAGCATTGCATATTATTTAACATTCAGATAGTAGCTTGTCATGCATTTAATTAGTCAATTCTTCATCAGGCTACTTATCTGACGTCTTGTTGAAACAAGAAGTGGCTTTACAAGGTGAAGAGGAAAGAGGATGGCTTTCAGATTCAGACGACTGTAGTACCCAATGCTGAATCCTCAATTTGAAGGTTCTATAATTTTGGAAAAGCTTCTTATTCTTTCTAAGTATCAGTTACTTTTTCTCTAAATGGAAATAAGAATATCTCTGTTGGAGATTTGTTGGGAGGATTAAATAAATATCCATATATCTGACAGATAATAAGTAGACAATAGATATTTCCATGTTGCAGTTCCTATAGCAGGTTTTTTGTTTGATTGTTTGTTTCTTTGTTTTCAGACAGAGTCTCACTCTGTTGCCCAGGATGGAGTGCACTGGCGTGATCTTAGCTCACTGCAACCCCTGCCTCCCGGGTTCAAGCGATTCTTCTGCATCAGCCTCCTGAGTAGCTGGGACTACTGGTGCCCGCCACCATGCCCAGTTAATTTTTGTATTTTTAATAGAGATGAGGTTTCACCATATTGGCCAGGCTAGTGTCAAACTCCTGACCTCGTGATCCATCTGCCTTAGCCTCCAAAGTGCTGGGATTACAGGTGTGAACCATTGTGCCAGGCCTAGTTTTGTGTGTGTGTCTCTGTGTGTGTGTGTGTGTGTGTGTGTGTGTGTGTGTGTCTGTGTGCGTGCAGGATTATTTTTCGTGACTAATGACAAAATTTCCTAAGTTTTCAGCAAAGGTCTCAAATAATTATTTCCATGAAAGCATCTTATCAAGGCATTAAAATGATTGATTCTGGGAAAATTTAATTTCATTATTCTTAAAAGAGCTATGTAATATGAAGTAGCTTATTTATGGAACCAAAAGGTCTTCTTTTTAACTGTATTCTCTATTAGAGTGCCACATTTTGTCTGGGTCTGTTAGATTGGGCAAATAAAATGCAGTGGAAGTTAATTGAAAAATTGGAATTCAGCAAATTTTATTTGGCTTTGCTCTGTTCAAACTTACCACATAAAATTCTTCATGTCTTTTAACTCCCTTGTGGGTGATCTTTCTCCCAAATAACAGCCCTAGCTTTCTGCATTCAATTAATCCACAAGTATTTATTAAAGACTTCCAGTGAGCCTGTGCCATATTAAACACTATGGGGTATGCAAGAAAAATAAATGATGACAGATTACATGGTACTTAGTGGTTCACAAACCATTAAGTAGAATCTGTCTCCTTACCTCTTAGTCTCACCTTGAAAAAGGAAATTTCCACACTCTAGTAACTTGAAATCTAGGGAAATAAGATTATCTCACATTAGACAATTAGCAAGCAGTTGATGCTTATCTGTTTACAAAGGGTTAAGTCATGTGACCTAAACTTTCTTAAATAGTTGGCCAGAGATGGGATCTATCACTGGGGGTTGGGTCACCAGAAGATACATCATGGAAATGTTTGCCTCTTAGGTGGATGTTAAAGGCAAGGAATAAAAAAAAGAGTAGCTATGAAATAGTGAAAGTATATTACTTGTGGGCAGACTGGATCACCAGATATTTATACAGAGCCAGATGATTAATTTGGGAACAGGGAGGAGAAGGTATGGCTAGACATTGATTTTAGCTGGATGAGAAAGGCTTGAATACAAGGCTGGGCTTTGTGCCGTTTCATTCTGTAGGCCATTATGGTGCCAGTTAAGGGAAAAAGGATTGGAGGGAAGAGGTTTAAAAGAAAATAGTAAACACAGTAAGATCACATTCAATACAGAAATTTTAATTTGTTTCTTGAGGGTCTACCTCTTTCCTTGTATTCTCATTAATTTACCCACTGCCTTCCCCACTCAAGTAACTCTTTCACTTAACTGTCCTCTTCATTCAGTTTCGTCCAATTCATTATACTTTTTGACCACCTATAATGTGCTAAACACAATCCTCCAGAAACAAAAAGTGAGAATCAATCTGACCTCTCCAGGAGCTACAGTGTAGCCCAGAAGAAGTCCTGAGACATTTTCTGGGTGTCCAGAAGGTCATGATAGTATGTTATCTTCCCTTTTGCCATAAACCTGGATAGCACAAAAGCAGGAGTGGGTACAACTACTGGCAACCGAGCACCCATGACGACAGTGTTACTCAGCTGTACTGGTTGTTATTTTCTTTTGTCAGGCAATGGCAGAAAAAAAAATTGTTCTTAAGTTACACTTAAGAATATTCTCCATACAGCAGTAAAAATTCTTAACCTTATTAAATTTTAACCTTTGAGTAGATGTCTCTTTTTAATAATAATTATAATAAATGAGGTGAAGTCTCACTATGTTGCCTAGGCTGGTCTTGAACCGAAACTCAAGGGATCTTCCCGCCTCTTCATCCTCTTAAGTATCTGGGACTACAGGCATGCTCCAGTGACTCAGATGTCTTTTTGATGTTTGCTGTGACTCACTGCATAAAGCACTCCTGCTGCAGCCTGAAGCACCATGACTGTTTCAAGATAAAGGTGCCTGTGCCATTGTTTGAATTGAACATATTGAGACACCATTGAACACCATGTTTCATGGAACAATTTTTATTAAAATGCCAAACTACAATTAGTCCAATATGAGTATCTGGAAGAAATGTTCTCAAAATTTAACAAAATGTAGCTATCACTTTGAGGAAAGCAACTGAAAATATTAGGAAAATATTAGAATTTTGGAAATATTTGTTTGCCACCAGTAATTTGTCAGCTTGTAAATACTTAAAGACTTTTTGTCTGGGAGCAGTGGATCATACCTGCAATCCCAGCACTTTGGGAGGCTGAGGCGGGTGGATCTCCTGAGGTCAGGAGTTCAAGACCAACCTGGTCAACATGGCAAAATCCTGTCTCTATTAAAAATACAAAAATTAGCTGGGCATGATAGCTTGGGAGGCTGAAGTGGGAGAATTTCTTGAACCTGGGAGGTGGAGGTTGCAGTGAGCCGAGATTACTCCATTGCCCTCCAGACTGGGCAATAGAGCAAGACTCTGTCTAAAAAAAAAAAAAAAAAAAAGACTATGATGAGATTGGAGGTGATACTAATGAGTGATTTTTAAAAAGCATATATTGTGCAATAGATGTGTTAACATTCTATAGATCTGCACAATCCATTAAGCCAATGTGTAAGGTTATAAAATCATGCTTAAAGTAAAAGATCCATTCCAAGTGCACTGTAGACTAATGAATTTCAACGTAACAGAGTTTGAGAAATTCATTAATATAGTTTTCATTGTCACATTTTAACCAACCCTTAAGAAACTTTTTTTATGTCAAGTTTTGGTGAGCTAAAAAAGAATACCCACAATAATTATGCAGAAAGGGAAGATCATAATCTTACATGTGGGAGGCCAAATTTCCTTTGTATATTTCAACCAAAATAACAACATAACAGATTGAATGCAGAGACCGGGAATCCAGATGTAAGAGACTTGCCAAAAGGTTAAAAAAAAAAAATCTACTCTTCTCACTCATATTTTTGATGTTTTGGAAAATATAGTTTCTTTTCATAAAACATGTAATGAGTTTATTATCATTATTTTAAAATAGATAATAAATATTTAAAATTGTTTTCACTTTCCATTTCTAATATGATAGAACCAACAGAAACTAAACTTCTTTGAGGTCCTTATTAATTTTTTTAAGGGTAAAATGGATTCTGATGCTAACAAGTTTGAGAAGTGCTGGTCTAACCAATTACAGGGCATCCAGGGAAGGCTATTTCCATGTTTCAGGTGCTCCCTTTACCTTCTGATTAATAGATCTCAGTGAAGCTCACTGATTATAAATGGTGCGGTTATAACTCAGAATTTGCTAAAGCTTCTTCTGTCTGCCATTTTTAAGTCATATATTTCCCTTTTAATTCTATTTATTTAATTTCAATGTCATATATGCTTTGCAGGCTTTTTTCTTTTCAATATTTAAAAAAAATTATCAAAATTGTTTTTGCATAGTTTTGAGGCAAATTTTCTACAAAACTTGATAAAGAAATTGGATCACTCTCAGCTGCCAACCCACCCTCAAATTTTCAGCCCCTAAAAGCCATTACTATCAAAGTTTCCAGCTGATTCTTCGGGTATTTTCCTCTAAATCTTAACACACCTAAGTTCGTAACTCACCTATGTTGTGAAGTCTTAATTTGGCAGTTGTTAGCGTACTATCTACTCACTCCTCATGTGGAAGATGAGAACTGAGCTCCCTTTCACCTCCTGGTCCCTAAACCAGCCACTCTCCTTGTCCAAACACTCCTCATGTCCTCATTCTCCCCAAACCAACATCTCAGTTAGATAAAATTTAACGGCGTACATTACTATAACTATGTATGCATGTAAAATCATCTTGTGCAGTTATCAATTTTTCTTTCTCAATTTTTTGTTTTCTCCTGATTAATACTTTTCATTTTCTTTCTACTTACCTTTATTTCAGCCTCAAACTTTCCCTTACTTGCATAATCTGCTGGTGATAATTTAATCACATTAGCTGTCCTCTTCTTTTCGTCTTTGCTGGTTGCTCTCGAGGCAGCTGTGTGGTGCCCGTCTTGGATGTCTTCACCAGGACTCACCCTCTGGTGCTGACGCCTCGTCATTCTCTTTCTTGTTTTCCTCCTTAGTTTGATGAGACACGTTCGAGTAGCTTCCCCAGAAAGGTACATGGAAGATTAAACTTCCAAAAATTGTATATGCCTAAAAATATATGGATTAACACGTTGTAAATGAATAGACAAGAAAAATAGATTTAGTCATTTGAAAGAGAATTTCAGCTTTAAAATCATTTTACATCAGAAATTTAAAGTCCTTGCTCTGTTGTCTTCTGCTTTCAGTATGGCTGTTGAGAGGACCCATACTGTTTTCATTCTTGGTGCTTTGTACAAGAACTATTTTGGTGATGGTTTGTTTTCTTTTTCAGAAAAAATTTGGGATCTTCTCCTTGACCCCACTACTGAAAATCAGTACCAGTGTGCTTTGGGACTGTATTTCAGTTTGCTGTCTGGATATTGGTGCATTCTTCAGCACCTATGCATTTTATTTGATGATTTCTCCCTTGCTGCTTTCTCAGGTCTCTCTTACCATGATTTCTTTTAATCAGATATTGGACCTTTTGCAGTGGTCCCTTACTTTTTAAAAAAGCATTTTTTGGGCCGGGCACAGTGGCTCATGCCTGTAATCCCAGCACTTTGGGAGGCCAAGGTGGGTGGATCACAAGGTCCAGAGATCAAGACCATCGTGGTCAACATGGTGAAACCCCATCTTACTTAAAATACAAAAAATTAGCCGTACACGGGCAAGGTGGCATACACCTGTAATCCCAGCTACTCGGGAGGCTGAGGCCGGAGAATTGCTTGAATCCAGGAGGCAGAAGTTGCAGTGAACCAAGATTGCGCCACTGCACTTCAACCTGGCAACAGAGTGAGACTCTGTCTCAAAAAACAAAAGCATTTGTCTCCTATTTTGCATTTTTGTCATTTTGTTTTACTTTGTGGAAATTTCTTGAAGTTTGTCTTCCAATTTTTGTTATTTTTATTTCTCGCATTTTATTTTTTAATTTCAAAGAGCTCTTACTCTCTGGATAATGCTTTCTTAGAATCGTCTTCTTTCTTCTTATAGGAACAATGCTTATCTCTTGTAAGATTTTGAAGTTTTTTTCTGCCTGAATATTTCTCTTCTCTCTAAGTTGTTTTGCCTTTTGGTTAGCTTGCTTGAGGCTTTGTCTCTAATCTTAGAGGATTTCCTCAGATGTTTGCCGATTGATGCCTGGCAGTTTGTGGCTTGTATTCAAAATTAGAGCACTCAAAATTGTACTTGAAGGGCAAGACTAATAAGTAGACTTCCTGATTGTGGAATGCACTGCGGAGTGATCTAATTTGGCTCTTTATTTGGGGAGGCTCCAAAGCCAGTATCATTAGGCCTTTTTAACCCCTCACGGTGCTAGTAGATTTCTCAAGGAAGTCTCATCCTATCTTGGCTTGGGAGTATACGCCTAGCTGCAGAGTTCTAGGGGCTGAGGTGGGGAGAAAGTCTGGGGATTTCACTATTCAAATGTTCGCTCAATTACCTTAGCACATGGCCTCACTTTTAACTGGTGTCCTATGTTCCACTGTGCCCAGCCTAAGTGAATATTCTTTATAAAGCTACTTGAGGGTATTGGAATCTAATAACAGAGAGAAATGGGAGTGTTATAATAAATAATGGCTAACAGCAATCTTTCATTATTTCCAGTATTTACTGAGTACACATTATTAGGATACGCTCTACTAGAAACTCTTAAAAACTGTGAAGAGGTGTTAGAAAGCTAATTTTTGTCATATCTTACAAAAACAAATTCAAAAGGGAAAATAAGAGCCAAAGGCTATTAAATCAAAGGTGACTAAAATATCCTGGCAATTAAAATCTGCCTACTCTGTGGGAATTGTGAATTGACTGCAGTTTTTGCATCTGTTTCCAATCATGCTATTCTCCAAGGAGAGTTAGGGTGAGTGGTAATGGATAACATACTTTAAATATCTTTCCAGTACAAATTTTTTAAACTCTCAAATTATTGAAGGCCCATTTTTCACTTATCTCTTGATCTCCTGATAAATTTCTCTTAACTATATCATCTACATCCAAAATATGAACGACACCGACATTCCCCAGCGTGAACACTCAATACTAGCTAATGCACAATTTTCATTTTGATCCTCAGAGGCAGTAAGAGGGTACAGTGATCACTGCCATACTTTCATTTCATCTGATTCGGCTCTGATTTAACGTGGTCCTAACCACATTTTTTTTTTTTGAGACTAAGTTTTGCTCTTGTTGCCCAGGCTGGAGTACAATGTCGCGATATGGCTCACCTCCACCTCCCGGGTTCAAGTGATTCTCCTGCCTCAGCCTCCCAAGTAGCTGGGATTTCAGACATGCGCCGCTACCCCAGGCTACTTTTGTATTTTTAGTAGAGACAGGGTTTCTCCATGTTGGTCAGGATCGGTCTTGAACTCCTGACCTCAGGTGATCAGCCCACCTTGGCCTCCCAAAATATTGGGATTATCACTACACCTGGCCACATTTTAACTTTTTACAAATATTTGAATTATTGACACCAGTTTTAGAAACCAAATCTACTCATTCATTTCCACATTGCCAAAAATCATAGCTAATGCTTTTTGGCCTTAAACTTTGCACCAGGGCCTGTGCTAAAGGTTTTATGTATGTTAACTATATTCGACCCTTACAACAATCCAGTATTATAGATGTGAAAACCAAGGCCAAGGAGGCAGAATAACTTACTCAAGGTCATTTGATTAGTAAGTAATAAAATCAGAACTTAAACTGAGGTCTGTCTGCCCCTAAATCCTTCACTCTTCAATATTACAAAATAAGGCCTCCCAGAATATGGTCACAATTGTTAAATTACAAAAGATTCTTAACATCAGCATATCTAATGAGGAGAAGTAGAAGAGAAGGAAGAAAATATACTAACTGAAATTCCCAAAGAAGGAAAACATGCTGTAATTATTAGAATGAAATAAAAACTGTTAAGAATACAGGAAAACCATTGTGCAAATTGTGAAATGTAAATCCCAGTTCTGTTTATTTTGTGACAATATAAAACTCGCAATTTTCAAATAGCAACTTAATAATTGCTGGTACTCTGCCTGTGAAAATGTGTTGGTTCATGTCAACATCTACTCATGAAAAATCATTGCTTATTTGGATTAGTTTGACTGGGTTTGGAAGCTATCATTTCCAACCAAATAATGAAGGCTCCAGATAATAAATATTTGGGCAACATAATGAGACATCGTCTGTTTTGTTTTGTTTTGTTTTTTGAGATGGAATTTTATTCTTGTCACCCAGGCTGGAGTGCAATGGTGCTGTCTCAGCTCACTGCAACCTCTGTGTCTAGGGTTCAAGCAATTCTCCTGCCTCAGCCTCCCAAGTAGCTGGGATTACAGGTGTTCACCACCATGACTGGCTAATTTTTTTTTTATTTTTTATTTTTTTTAGAAAAAGAGAGAAAAGGAGAAAGAAAAAAAGAAACAGCAAAAGAAAGAAAGAAAAAAGAATGAAAGAGAAAAAGAAAGAGGACGAGAAAGAGGGAGATTGGGATTCTTGTTTTATTGCCCAGGCTAGAATGCAGTCTAAAAATGGGTATTAAAAACCTCTTTTATGCCAATAACTGTGCTTAACAATGGAAACAGGAAGGAATAGGGGATGAAAATAACAAATAAGCAGCCAACCAGTATTTTATTTAAACCTGTGAAATGCTATGCAATTGCTGAGGAGTGATTTACTTCCAATTATGTGGTCACTTTTAAAATAGGTATAATATGATACTGAGAAAAATGTATGTTTTGTGAATTTGGGGAGGAGAGTTCTGTAAATATTTGTTAAGTCTAGTTGTTCCAGGTCTGAGTTCAAGTCCTGGATATCCTTGTTAATTTTCTATCTCATTGATCTGTCTAATATTGACGGTGTAATGTTAAAGTCTCCCACTATTATTGTGTGGGAGTCTAAGTCTCTTTGTAAGTCATTAAGAACTTGCCCTATGTATCTGGGTGCTCCTGTAATGGGTGCGTATATACTTAGGATCGTTAGCTCTTCTTGTTGCATTGATCCTTTCACTACGATGTAATGTCCCTCTGTTTCTTGTGTTCTTTGTTGTTTTAAAGTCTGTTTTATCAGAGATGAAAATTGCAGCTTCTGATAATGCTAGCTGGCTGTTTTGCCCATTAGTTGATGTAGATTCTTCATTATGGTGATGCTCTTTACCTTTTGGTATGTTTTTGGAATGGCTGATACTGGTTGTTCCCGTCCATGTGTAGTGCTTCTTTCAGAAGCTCTTGTAAAGCAGGCCTGGTGGTGATGTAATCTCTGAGTACTTGTTT